>CAUYQU010020354.1:0-41095 GCA_963574635.1 Cheracebus regulus | reverse complement strand
CGCCAGGCTGGAGTGCAGTGGCACAATCTCAGCTCACTGCAATCTCTGCCTCCTGGGATCAAGCAATTCTCCTGCCTCAGCCTCCTGAGTAGCTGGGACTACAGGCACGTGCCACCACGCCCAGCTAATTTTTGTATTTTTTAGTAGAGACGGGGTTTCACCATGTTGGCCAGGATGGTCTCGATCTCTTGACCTCGTGATCTGCCCGCCTCGGCCTCCCAAAGTGCTGGGATTACAGGCGTGAGCCACTGCGCCTGGCCTCTTTTTTCTTGATCAACCAGCTCAAATGACACAGAGGGTGGCTCAGCTAGTCCCTTATGTGAGAAGACATCCCAATGGGCAAGGAAATGCCACCCCTTTCTTTGCAGGCACCCCCATCTCCGTCAGAGAGTCCCCTGGAGCCCAACAGCCAGCACAGAGTGGCGGAAGCGCACCCATGTGTGAGGGAGGCTCCAGGGAAGGAAGGGAAAAGGTCCCACTTCTCTCCCCTTAGGCTCATGATTCCCTCAACCCTCGCCAGCTCTCCAGTGTCTAGTTTCTGTTTACACAGCAGAGATACTGGAAGACATGAAGACCCTGGGGCGAGGTCTCCACGGGGCGAAGGGCCCGGAGCACACGAAGGAAGCACAGAGGCCAAGATGATGGCATTTCAGGCCTTGGGACCCCTGGTTATGAGTGGAGAGCGGGTGAGTCCCCCAGTACCTCCAGATTGGAGCACACTGTATTCCAGCTGTGTCCATCCCCCTCAAAATCACTGAGACAACCACAGAGCCTCCAGACCCGTTCAAAACCACCCACACAATCCACACACAATGGAATATTATTCATCCTTGAAAAGGAAGGGCCAGGCACCATGGCTCATGCCTGTCATCCCAGCTATTCAAGAGGCTAAGGTGGAGGATCACTTAAGACTGGGAGCTCAAGACCAGCCCAGGCAACATTGTGAGGCCTCATCTCTATAAAAAAGAAAATTGGCCAGGCATGGTGGCGCATGCCACCAGGGTAGCTTGAACTCAGGAGTTTGAGGCTGCAGTGGGCTATGATCGCATCACTGCACTCCAGTGGTGGGCAACAGAGCAAGACCCTTAAAAAAAGGAAGGAGGCTGGGCTCGGTGGCTCATGCCTGTAATCCCAGTATTTTGGGAGGCTGAGGCAGGCAGATCACATGAGGTCAGGAGTTTGAGATCAGCCTGGCCAACATGGTGAAACCCCGTCTCTACTAAAAATACAAAATTAGCCGGGCGTGGTGGCACGTGCCTGTAATTCTAGCTCCTTGAGAGCTGGGGCAGGAGAATCACTTGAACCTTGGAGGAGGTTGCGGTGAGCTGGGATTGTGCCACTGCACTCCAGCCTGTACAACAGAGCAAGACTCCATCTCAAAAAAAAAAAAAAAAAAAGGAAGGAAATCCTGATATGTGCCACAACACGGATGAAACTTGAGTGAAATAAGCTGGTCACCAAAGGAGAAATCCTGTATGATTTCACTTATGTGAGGTACTTGAATAGTGAAATGTATAGAGAGAAAGTAGAATGGTTAGAATGGGGGTTATCTGGAGCTGAGGGGAGGGGCATGGGGAGTGAGTGTTGAATGGGGACAGAGTTTCAGTGTGGAGAAGATGAAAGTGTCCTGGCTGGGCACAGTGGCTCACGCCAGTAATCCCTGCACTTTGAGAGGCCAAGGTGGCGAATCACTTGAGGTCAGGAGTTCAAGACCAGCTTGATCAACATGGAGAAACCCCATCTCTACTAAAAATACAAAATTAGCCAGACATGGTGGTGCATGCCTGTAATCCCAGCTACTCAGGAGGCTAAAGCAAGAGAATCGTTTGAACCCAGGAGGCGGAGGTTGCAGTGAGCCAAGATCATACCATTGCCCTCCAGGCTGGGCAACAAAAGCAAACCCCATCTCAAAAGAAAAAAAAAAGATGAAAGAGTCCTGGAGATGGAAGGTGGTGAGGTGCACAGCAATGTGAGTGCCCTTAATGCCACCGAACTGCATACCTAAAATGATACATTTAATGTTACATGTATTTTACCACAATAAAAAGAAATGATTTTAACTCCATCCACATTGACCCAGTAATACAGCGAATCCAACAACAATTTACTGAGCTCTGCCAGGTGCAGGTGCTGGAGCTGCTGTGGTGACAAAATGGGATGACAGCTCCCACCTGGCTGGAAGTGCAGAGGTGGCTGTGAAAAGCCCTGCCGGGGCTCGTGGGGAGCTGGGAAGAGGACCAGAGCAGCACAGTGGGTGTGCCTCTGAGAGAAACCACACCTGGAGAGGGGCTCCTGGGTCAGGAAAGTGGACCCAGCAGGTGTCCAGGTATAAACCAGCTCCAGCGTGGGAGGCTGGACCCTCCAAAAGACAGGTACGGAGACGAGAGAGCCAGATTCAGGGCAGTAGTAACCTCAGGGTAGGGAGGAACACATTGGCTGGGGATGCACAGAGGGTGTGAGATGAAATTTCACTCTTGACCAGGCTGGAGTACAATGGTGTGATCTCGGCTCACCGCAACCTCTGCCTCTCGGTTCAAGCGATTCTCCTGCCTCAGCCTCCTGAGTAGCTGGGATTACAGGCGCCTGCCACCATGCCTGGCTAATTTTGTATATTTTTTAGTAGAGACTGGGTTTCTCCATGTTGGTCAGGCTGGTCACAAACTCCCAATCTCAGGTGATCCACCCGCCTCGGCCTCCCAAAGTGCTGAGACTATAGGCATGAGCCACCACGCCTGGCCTGTTAAATATATTTTATACATTTATGTATGCTTGAAACATTTCATTTTTAAAAAAAAGAAAAATGCTGATCTCAAGATGTCTGGAAGACATCCAAGCACTGGCATTTGGAGGCGGCTGTCACAGTGTGCACTGGATCAGAGCCCCAGAGCGAGTGTAGACATGGTCTACACTGAGGAGTGGGCCCGAGGGGGTGGCTGAGAGCTGCGAGAAGAACCAGAATCACAGAAGCGGTGGAGAGTTTCCTGAGGCCAGAGGGCAGCAGGCTTGAAGGCTGCTGCACAGTCAAGTAAACCAGGTCCAGAGGGGCGGATGGATGTAAGCACGCGTGGCCATCAGACAGCAGTTTCAGTGCTGCGAGTCCTCTAGAAAGTGACCAGATGGGTCTGAGGAAGGGAGCGGACGCCTCGTCAGGTGCTGGTAGCCCTGCGACGGCATCACTTATGATCAGCATGAAAGTGGAGCAGCCCACAGGCCCGACAGGCCAGGATCCGTTAAATGAATGAAAGTGCAGCCATGTGACAAATGCCTTGAGACCCTTGACAAGGACAGATGCACACAATGACTGAGACATCAGAAAAGCAGGTTTTAAAACACTGCATTTTCTGTGGTTCCATTTTTGTAAACGATTTTGTGTGCCTGGGGGAAATATCTGGGTAAGATGAATGGAAATGTGAATCCCATCTCTGGGTTTATGGGAGGTTTGTTCTCTTGCTTATTTTTATTTTATTTTATTTTATTTTTGAGATGGAGTTTCACTCTTGTTGCCCAGGCTGGAGTGCAATGGTGCAATCTCGGCTCACTGCAACCTCCACTTTTCAGGTTCAAGGGATTCTCCTGCCTCAGCCTGCCAAGTGTCTGGGATTAGTCATGTGCCACCATGCCCAGCTAATTTTTGTATTTTTAGTTTCTCCATGTTGGTCAAGCTGGTCTCGAACTCCCAAACTCAGGTGATCTGCCCACCTCAGCTTCCCAAAGAGCTGGGATGACAGGCATGAACCTGGCCTTATTTTTACTTTAAAAGGCTTCTGCAAGGAATTAAAATACTAGAAATGTGAAAAGGAGGAAGGGGAGGGGTGCCTCCAGTCAAGGAGGAAGAGCAGGTTGGGAGAGGCCTCTTCCATGCGGTGGGGTGGGCGGGGTGGCGGGGGGGGGGGGGGGCGGGTGGCTCCGGGCTCCCTTCTGTCCACCTGAGACATTGAGAGAGAAGCGGCCCCAACAGCAGAAGGATGCCAAGCACATCATTCAAGGCCCCACATCGTTCCTGGGCTCCTGTTCTGTGCCCAGCCCTAGGAGAGAAAACCCAGAGCCAGTTCTCAGCGTGCTTCCAGTGGAGTAGCAGAAGCCTAAAGACGGGGAACTGGGCAAGGGGCCCCCAAGCTCCACAGAGGGCTGGAGAAGTCAGAAGTCAAGCCTGGAGCTGTGGGGGGCCAGGACGCTCTGAGGGGTGGGGAGGTGGAGGGGGCTCTGGGTGTTGGGCGGCCGGGTTCCCAAGGGAAGAGCAAGCACAAAGGCGTGGCCTGGCCAGATCTGTTCACGGATCTGTTCACAGAGCCGAGAGCGTGGCGGGTGGGGCGGAGCTGGGTTGCCCTGAGTGCAGGGTGGAGGTGCTTGGACTCTGTTCCGGGCAGCAGTAGGGAGCGCAGAGTCAAGTTCAGGTGGACTGGTGTTCATTGACCTCTCCTGCACATGACAAGCGCAGAGAAGGCGCTGCTTCCGCCCGTGGGGAGGAGCCTTGCCCCTGCTTCTGTGCAGGTGTAGGAGCCAGCCCCTGCCTGGGGCCCGCGGCGTGAGGGTGCGTGTCTCCCCTCCTCTCCCTCTGCCCTCCCCACCCTCTGCTTGTCTCTGCACATCTGCCTCATTCCTCCTGCCTGCTGGAGGAGAATCAGGAAGGAGACAGGGAGTGTCCATGGGCTCCCTGCCTGGGCTCAGTGAGCGCAGGCAACGCACTCACACCCACACACCCACAGCCCCGGCCTGCTTGCCACCAAAAACGAGCATCTCGACCTGTGGCCTCACGCCCTGCTCCCCGTCATTGCCAGATTTCCCTGTACCCCGCTCCTTGGCTGCCCTGCCCCCCACTGCACCCCTCAGTCCTGCTGGGCCCTCTGGAAAGCACAGTCCTCCTCCTCCCTGCCTGAACCCCAAACTGTTTCCAGGACGGCTTCCCTGTGGCCCTCCTTCCCACGGGCGCTGCCTTCCTCCAGGCCCCTCACGCCTCAAGACCTGGGGTAGAGTGAGCTCCTGCAACAACCCCCACCCACCCCTGCATCCAGGCCGCAGGGCAGTGCTTTTCTCCTTCACAAATCCCAGCTCCTCGGAAGCTCACGCGGTGGCCCGAGGCCCCTCCTCTCTCCCTCTCCCTCCAGGAGGCTTGCCCTGCCCTGCTCGCTGCAATGCTCAGCCCCAGGCTGTCTGCTTCTGATCTCATCTGCACAGACCTTTTCTTCCACGCGCCTTCGACTCGCACTGTCAAGGGCCCACTGTGGGCAACGAGCTTGACGCTGACAGCCCTGGTCATGAGAAAGGTGCTCTCTCATAACTGACGGTGCCTATCTGCGGCCAGCGAGATCAGAGCTGGAACTAAGAGACAAACGCTGGCAAACAAGTGCCTCCTTTTTCCATGTAGACCTATTTTTTTTTTTTTTTCGTATCGTTTGTAGTAAAAATACATAAAATAAATTCGCCATCTTAACCATTTTCAAGCGGAGAGCTCAGTGGTGTTAGGCACATTCCCACGGTGTGCAGCTGCCACCTCCATCCATCTCCAAGGACTTTCCATCTTCCCCAAACTGAAACTCTGTGTCCATTAAACAAACCCCCCGTAGCCTCTGGAAACCACCCTTCTCCTCTGTCTCTATGAGTCTGACTCAGTGCCTCATGTAAGTGGAATCATACAAAGTGTGTCCTTCTGCGTCTGGCTCATTGCACTCAGCGCGACATCCTCGAGGCACATCCCACTTTGCGGCGCATCAGATTTCCTTCCTTTTTAAGCTGAATAACATGCACCATCTGTCCACGCCTCATCCTGGTCATCCACTCACCAGCCCGTGACCACTTGGGTGGCTTCCTTTTGGCCACTGCAAATCACGCTACAACAAACTTGTGGGTAGGAGTACTTCCTCCAGACGTGCTTTCGCTTCTTTTGGGTATATAATCAGAAGCGGCATTGCTGGATCGTGTGGCCATCCCATGTGCCACTTTCTGAGGGACTGCCAGACTGCCCTCCACAGCGGCTGCGCCATTTTCCATTTCTACCACAATGCACAGGGGTTCCAATTTCTCCACGTCCTCACAACACTTATTTTCATGGAGGTAATTTAATGACCACAGTGAGCCGGCGGGTCTCAGGATTCGCTATCAGAAAAACAACTCTCTTCTTTCCTCCCCTCTGGCCTCTGGAGCTAGTTCTTCCTGGACCTTGGGACGAGAGCTGGGGCAAGTCCATGATGTCCCCAGTCCCTCTCTGATCATGAATAACAACATGATTTGAGTCAGTTTAGAAAAGAATGCCTGTTGGAGCCGGGCGCGGTGGCTCACACCTGTAACCCCAGCACTTTGGGAGGCGGAGGCGGGCGCATCACCTGAGGTCAGGAGTTTTGAAACCAGCTGGCCAACATGCTGAAACCCCATTTCTATTAAAAATACAAGAAACTTAGCTGGGCGTGGTGGCACACGCCTGTAGTCCCAGCTACTCAGGAGGCTGAGGCAGGAGAATCTCTTGAACACTCGAGGTTAAGGTTGCAGTGAGCCAAGATTGTGCCCGTGCACCGAAGCCTGGGTGACAGGAGTGAGACTCCGTCTCAAAAAAAAAAAGCCCTTTGGGGTAATCCTCGGAGCCACTTCCGGGTGCCTCAGCAGCGGACCGCTGCAGCTGCGGGTGCTGTGGGTGGGCAGGAGGCCCTGTAGGCTTCTCAGCTCCCCACCTTGCTCCTCCTCCTCGGCCCAGTGAGCCCTGGCTCCACCAAGATCACAGAGGGAAGGCAGGCAAAGGGACCAGGACCAAAAGCTTTCCTGCCTGCACAAGTCTCAGACGGTTTCCTCTGAGGTCCGAGGCTTGCTCGCTCACACATCAGCTTTTGACAGCCTCCCACAGCCTCTGTCCCCAAGGACCACTGCCCTAGTCTCCCTTTGATGGAGGAGACACCCCCTCTGCAGATGGCTGATGTTCCTCTGCTGCCCTTAGCCTCTCACAGACACCCCCCTGTTTCCTACCAAGGCCCCTTACCCCAAGCCGTGGAGCAGCCACGTTGGGCAGGACCCCCAGCTCTCCCTGCCAGGTCCCCTGCCCACACCGTCCCCTGGGCACTGCCGCACATTCTTTGACCTACAGAGGGAGAGCAGCTAGCCGAAGTAAACTCTTGGCCATTTGATTTTTCAGGCAGCAGACACCCACTTAGCATGTCCCCCAAGCTTCAGAAGATACATAGAAAAGCTCTCCCAAAGGTGCCAGCAAAGAGGGGTGCTAGCAGCCTCAGCCCTCCGTCGGAGAGAGACAGTCTCACGTGGCATTCCTCGAAAGCAGGGCCGGGGAAGGAGACCCAGCGCAAGGGCAGCACTGAGTTGGGTCCTGGCTGTTTCCCGGAGTACCTGAGCAGTGGTCTGGCTGGTCTCCCTGGCAACAGTGCACACGGAGGACTCAGCACTGCTCTCTGCTGCTGGCAGATTGGGCTTTAGCAAAATCAGCCTGCTGGGCCCACGGAGAGCCTGCAGCCCCCTCACCACGGTGGGCTTATCATGGGCTCACGGTGCAAGCGCCAGGGTGGCCAAAGACAGAGGCTGGCTATGCCAGGCACACTGCTGGAAGCACTGCAGCACCACCCTCCTTGCAGACAGGGTCTCTTAGCATGTGACCCAGCTTCACCAATCCAACAGGCTGACACTGGACCTTAAAAGAACCAAGATGTGGGGATCACAGGGGTTTTCTCTCTGAAATTCCCCGAGAGGCAGCGGACACAGCGCCAGCAACGCAGTGACATCCTCTGCCTACTCCACTTCCGCAGCTTTGTTTCTGATCTTTTTCCTGAGTTCTCCAGGCCTCCCCCAAAATTTTACAAATAGCCTATAAAAATATAATGAGTTATTTTCTGCTTAAATCAGAGTTGTTCCTATGTTCCCATTTGTGGTAAGCTACACAAATGGCCATAGGAATTCCTCCCATGCTGGCGTGCACACAGCTTTACAACGTGCCTCTGCTATAAACCCCACCAACGGGGTATATCTCCACCTCCTGATTCTAGACTTGGCCATGGGGTTTGCTCCTGGCCATGGGACATTAGCAACTATTAGGCACACAGAGACATGTAGGGTGCTGGTGCTTTGTCCTGGGACCTGCTCTCTCACTGCCATGGGATACCACCATGTAAACAAGGCTGAGCTGGCTGCCAGAGGGTGGTAGGCAGGAGGCCAAGTCATCTTCGATACCCCAGCTAAACATCGTGCAAGTCTACAAACCCAAGGGAAGCTGTCTTAGACCCCTGAGCACCAGCCATGTTGACTCAGACCAGAACTGCCTAAGTGGCCCAAAAGCATGATGAGAAATAATACATGCTTAGTATTTTAAGCCAAGAAGTTTTGGAGTGGTTTGTTATACAGCAAAAATTAACTCATACACTTTCTAGCAACTGAGAACGCTGATAGATACTCACATCCTATTAATCTCCAAAGCATTTTAGCTCCTCCTCATCTGTTGAAACCATCCAACATTCTCACGTGAGTAAGTTTCATCTGGTCTCCCTGCATCCATTTGTGCCCCTCTCATCTTTTCTGCAAACTGCCAATCCGATTAGTCCATGTCCCCTGCTTAAAAATGGCTGCAAGGCCAGGTACAGCGGTTCACGCCTGTAATTCCAGCACTTTGGGAGGCCGAGGCAGGTGGGTCACTTGAGGTCAAGAGTTCAAGACCAGCCTGGCCAACATGGTGAAACCCCGTCTCTACTAAAAATGCAAAAAAATTAGCTGGGCATGGTGGTGCGTGCCTGTAATCCCAGCTACTGGGGAGGCTGAGGCAGGAGAATCGCTTGAACCCAGGAGGCGGAGGTTGCAATGAGCTGAGATCCTGCCACTTTACTCCAGCCTGGGCCGCTGAGTCACACTCTGTCTCAAAAAAAAAAAAAAAGGCTGCAAGCTCCTCAACATACTCTCCTTCTCCCTGTTCCCACCCAGACTCCCTGACCTGCAGCCGCACAGTGATGGTGCTGACAGCTTGTGTTCTGTCGTGGGCTGAAGTCCCCGACTTGCTCACATAGACACAGACATGCTTACAGCTGCACCTAAGCAGATCCATCTGCTTCATTTCCACCTGGAGATGGGCTGTAAGAACATGGGCTCTGCAGGAAGCCTGCCTGAGTTACAGTCCTGGCTCAGGCACTCACCACCTATGCGAAATTAAGCAAGTAGCTTCAGTTTCTCATGGGCAGAATGTGGGTTCACATAAAATGCTTAGAACTGTGAGTGGCACAGGGCAGACATGCAGTGTCTGTCAGCCATGATTATGATTTTCCACAAACATCAAACAGATGTTGAGGGCCTGCTATCCCCAGGTACTGTCCTAGGAGCTAGGGACACAATGAGATAGTGCATTTCCTGGCTGTAGAGAGCTGACGTTTTAGTGAGCTGAGAAGAATAATAAACAAATAAAAATACACACAAGATAATTTCTGAAAGTGATGACTGCTCTGCAGAAAGCAGACCTGCTGGCCTTGCACGTGTGGGCCCCTCCCTCCCAACCCGCCCCTCTCCGCCATCTTCATGCTCCCTTCTGTCCTGACCTCCTTGGCTGGTCCGGTTCTCCTACCGCATGCCCACATAACAATATCACTCACCTCTCTTCTGTGGCATTACTCACAACTGTCATGTGGTTTTTGCTTTTTTTTAATGGAACGAGAGTAGTCCCATTGCAGGAGTCACGTGCCTTTATATTCAATGTCCTGTCTACAGTGTGTGCCCCATGAGGGCAGGCCACACCCTCGTGTTCCCTGCTGTGTCCCAGCATAGCACCAACTCACAGCAGGTGCTGCACAAAGCTCACAGCTTCGAGGGCATGAATGACGCAGCAAAAAAGACCCAATTTAAAGCCAAACATCACAATTTCTCGTAATGTGTCCATCTGTCTGGATAGGAAACAACCAGGGGAGGGAACTCCTACCGTAGACCCTGTGCCACACCGCAGCCCTGTGGCCTTCTCCTAGCAGCAGGCCTCTCTCTCTCTCTCTTTTTTTTGAGATGGAGTCTCGCTCTTGTTGCCCAGGCTGGCGTGCAGTGGCCCAATCTCAGCTTAATGCAACCTCTGCCTCCCGGGTTCAAGCAATTCTCCTGCCTCAGCCTCCCGAGTAGCTGGGGTTACACGCACATGCTACCACGCCCAGCTGATTTTTGTATTTTTAGTAGAGACAAGGTTTCGCCATGTTGGCCAGGCTGGTCTCCAACTCCTGACCTCAGGTGATCCACCTGCCTTGGCCTCCCAAAGTGCTGGGATTACAGCCTGAGCCACCACGCCCAGCCAGGCTTCTAAATTGCAGGGCTTCATCTCTAAATCCAGTACCGAGCAAACTTGGAATTTTTTTCTTCTATGTGTGCATCGGTCTGAGGCCTTACCTTTCTTACCTACTAAAGCCCATCTAGAGGAGTGCTCCACACGGGGGCACCAGGCCCCAGGAGGGACATATGGTGGGGGCAGCCCTTCCCTTCCGGGGATGGCCCTGAGTTCTGCAGGTCCAAGTCTCCTTCGGGGCAAGCTCGCTCCCAGCCTCCTCTCAAGGCAAGGGTGGATCTGACCAGTCCCAAGAGGGGATGAAGGAATCTTTGGGGCAAGACAGCAAGTTTCCTTGGGGAAAGGGGACTTGAGGACTCACCACACTGCTTCCCTTAAGAAGGGAGATGGGCTTCCAGGGAGCTGGAGGTCCCCATCATCCAGTGACAACGGGGGACCAAGGGAGCAGCTCCCGCATTGTCTCTGTGTCTTTTCTGAGGTTTTCCTTGGAATCTCAAAGGGGTCCCTGATGGCGACTTCTTGGGAAGAAGTTACCCCACTGTCCCTTCTCCCCTCCCCATGCAAGACACTGTCTTTTCTCAGGGAGCAGCACGAGAAGACTCACTGCCTGGAGGTGGGCGCCCTCTGCCGGTTGAGGGCAAGACCCTGGTCTGGCTCAGCCCGAGGGGCGCTGCCAGCAATGGGGCTGGTTGTGGAGACAGATGGGGCTGGACAGGTGTGTGGGGCCTGACCTAAGCCCCTTCTCCATGGGCAGAGAAGGCACTGAGGTGGGGACATGAGTCCCAGGGGCAGGGCCCGACAGTGCGTGGCTGTGGGGGTCCAGAGGCACATGACCTCAGAAGAGATCATTTCAATTCAGACAGGCAAGGGCTAGAATATACATTCCGTATTTTAAAAACATAGAGGACAGAACTAAAATACTTATAGAGGATCGGCCCCCTGGTTCTTTGTCAGCTCCACAGCAAGGAACCAGAACTTGGTTTTGCAAAAATCAATATGCCCATGTAGCCCTGCTGAGAGACAGGGCAACGGCCCGAGGTCCGGCTCCCTGGCACTGTCAAGGAATGGATGCTAATGTTAGCACTTAACTCCAGGCAGCTGTTTCTAGGAACAGGGGAGTCAAACCCCAGCATGGCAGGGTAAGCCTTGCTTTGCTTACAGCCACCATTTATTGAGCATGTGCTAAATGCCAGGCACTGTGCAAAAAGGATTTGCCCCACACAAACAGGATTAGAAGGTAGTCGTCCTTTTATCTTCTTTAAGGATGGAAAAATTGAGGATGGGAAGGTGACTTGTCCAGATAACACACAGCAGGATTAAAAGTAAAACACCTCAGCCAGGCTTGGTGGCTCACACCTGTAATCCAAGCACTTTGGAGGCCAAGGCGGGCAGATCACCTGAGGTCAGGAGTTCAAGACCAGCCTGACCAACATGGTGAAACCCCATCTTTAAAAAAAATAAAAATAAACACCTCATTTCTCAAAGAAGCATGTTCTCCAAAAATGTTCCAAAGCTGCCGATGGAGACAAATTTGCATGCCCTAAACTAACAGTAACCGTTTATTAAATTGTTTAAAGCCGGACACAGTGGCTCACGATTGTAATCCCAGCACTTTGGGAGGCCAAGGCGGGCAGATCATCTGAGTTCAGGAGTTCAAGACCAGCCTGGCCAACATGGCAAAACCTCGTCTCTACCAAAAATACAAAAATTAGCTGGGTGTGGTGGTACAAGGCCTGTAATCCCAGCTACTGGGGAAGCTGAGGCCGGAGAATTGCTTGAACCTGGGAGGCAGAGGTTGCAGTGAGTCAAGATTGAGCCACTGCACTTCAGCTTGGGCAACAGAGACTCTGTCTCAAAAAAAAAAAAAAAAAAAAAAGAGAGAGAGAGCGAGAGAAGAAAATTCCAGAAATAGAGAATTCCTAAGTTTTAGTTGCATACCATTCTAAGCAGTGTGATGTAGTCTCCTGCAATCTCACCTGGGACACAAATCATTCCCTTTGTCTGGCATGTCTGTGTCACATATGTGATCCACCCCATACTATGAGATTGTCTAGGGAAAAACAGCATGCATATATGCTTTGGCACTTTCCAAGCTTTCAGACAACCACTGGGGGGTCTTGGAGTATAATCTCATGAAAAAAATGAAAAATTCCAGAAAAAACGATCCTAAGTTTTAAGTTGCACTTAAGGTGGGACTCCTGCAGTTGTGACAGAGACCATATGGTCTTCAAAACCTAAAATATTTGTATTTTTCTGTACAGAAAAAGCTTGCCAACCCCTGGTCTACACAACTGGTATCTTGGACCATCCTGCCCCAGACTCCCTCTGTAACAACCCATATAATGTTTCTATGACCATGTAAAAGGAAACTGTGACTTTACCAATAAGCTACTTATTTTCCACAAGTTACTTTTGTAATAAACATCCTGTTTCTGAAACAGAGCTGTTTTCATGTCTGTTTTGAATATGACACACTGCTGGCTCCTTTGTTATTAACGACATGTTCTTGAGATCAGCTTTTCTATGAAGTGTTATTTTAGCACATCTTCCGTGGAAAGGAGGGTTTATGTCTCCAAAATACAGACGTGACAGGGGAAGCAGTATGTGACTGCCAATGAGGAGAAGCGATAGAGCAGGTCCCGAGGCCTCCTGCGGCCCTTCAGCCTTGCTCTGCTCGTCCTGCTGCGGGACACGCCAGCCTCAGGCAGGAACTGCCCTGTGCACTTTCCATGGCATTTAACTCTCACAGGAAACCCAAGAGGCATGTTCTGTTTCTATCTCTGCTTTACAGACAAGAAGCGGGAAGCCCAGGGAGCTAGGCGTCTCACCCAGGCCAGTGTCGACATACATGGGAGGCAAGCCAGGGCATGTGGCAAGGCCCCACAGGACACCCGGCCTCTCAAACTCACCACCTTTCAGGCCCCTCTGCTGCTCACCATTGGTGGGTGGGGCTGTCAGGAGCAAAAGGAATATCCGGATTTTCTCCTAACATTTTCTCCCACTTTAACCTCACTTCATCTGTTGAATTTACTGCAAATCTTTCCCAGTCTTTTAGTTTTCCTATACTTAAAAGACCTTGTTTCTTAAAAATTACATAATTAGGCTGGGCACAATGGCTCATGCCTGTAATCCCAGCACTTTGGGAGGCCGAGGTGGGCAGATCACCTGAGGCAAGAAGTTTGAGATCAGTGTGGCCAACACGGTGAAACCCTGTCTCTACTAAAAATACAAATGAACTTAGCCAGGCATGGTGGTGCACACCTGTAATCCTAGTTACTTGGGAGGTGTAGGTGGGAGAATACCTTGAACCCAGGAAGCAGAGTTTGCAGTGAGCCAAGATTGCACCACTGCACTCCAGCCTGGGTAACAGAGTGAGACTCTGTCTCAAAAAAAAAAAAAAAAAAAAAAATTAGTTATATATGCTCATAGTGAAAAATATCGGCATTATGAAATACAAAATTAAATGTCTCCTGTAATCCCAGCACTTTGAGAGGCCGAGGCGCATGGATCACCTAAGGCCAGGAGTTTGAGACCAGCCTGGCCAATATGTTGAAACCCTGTCCCTACTAAAAATATAAAAATTGGCCAGGCATGGTGGCTGGTGCCTGTAGTTCCAGCTACTTGGGAAGCTGAGGCAAGAATTGCTTGAACCCAGGATGTGGAGGGTGCAGTGAGCTGAGACTGCACCACTGCACTCCAGCCTGGGTGACTGAACAAGACTCCTTCTCAAGCAAACAAAGTCTCACCCACCCTCTAAAATAATTCCTGTTTCCCAGGTCCATCAGACACTACTGATAGGGAAAGAAAACTTGTTTTTCCACTGGACAGCCACAGATACATCTTCATCATCCTATAAACACTTAAAATGTATTCAAACCTTTTGTGCATAGTTTCATCATATTGTAGAAAACTCCCTGGGAGATAGGTGTCTGGGGGTGCTGTTTTCTTTCTCAGAATATAAAAGGGATTTGTGAAAACAAAACTGCTCATGCTCAAAATATTCTGGGTTTCCACTAGCAATTAAATCCATCTTCCAACCACAAGGCATTCCGTATCAAATCAGCAGCCTGCACTTTTTCTGCTTCTGATGGAAATTCCTCAATCACCCCTCTCTGGTTTAGCTCCAAAGTGTATCAACTCACCTTCATCTTCACTGAAATTCTCCAGAGGAAGCAGAGCAACAGCCTCTAGCCAGAGCCCCTCAGACGCCTTGGCTGTAGGTTTCCCATCACTTCTTCCTGAAAGGAATCCATGTGCCAGACAGGAAGTCACTTTATTGCCCACGAGGCTTGGGAAAGGCCTTCCAGAGACCTGGCCGGGCTGAGCCACGATCTTCTTACCCAGCCTCTCCTTGTAGTAGTTGGTGGGGGTGCCCATGCGAACAAGAGCCTTCATGTGGACTGACATGGGAACAACAGGAGAGGAAGGTAGGAGAAGGCTGCAACTGGGTGGCCTCGGTGGCTGGAGACGGGGTTCTACACACCGTCCTCCTCCTGCGTGAGCCAAAGGGGACCGGCACTGGACGCTATGCTGAGAACAGGAGTGCACGCAGCCTCGGCAGGACGGCCTCTAGAGGGCATTCCTGGATAAGGGCGCTGTCTACTGCCATCTGTGAAGGAACTGTCCCAGGAGGCGCAGGGCCTGTCAAGGGGGAGGGTCCTCCCACTTCCCACTGAAACAATTCCCTGCTGCTCAGTCTCACTGTCACATGCAAAAACAAGCAAGCAAACAGGAAAACTTTCAAGTGGGTCGACCAAATGCTTGAGTTTATTAACATGTCTCCGAAGTCCTTTTTACTGGGAGTTCCAGGGTGGCCTCTGAAATCTACTGCTCTTGAGCTCCAACTCCAGGCCCCATGGGGTTGCACCAAGCCGCTCCACCTCACCTGTTTCTTGAAATTTTGCTGCCTTCCACCAAGCAGAAGATGGGTCCAGCAGGAGACACTGGAGCACCAAATGGCAAAAGCTCTTCCTTCCTTCTTTCCCTCTTCCTGCACATCAGAAAGGATGCATTAGAAAGACAAGGAGTGAGCCTCTGGGCTTTCTTTCTAAGGGTGAGACAGTGTGGGGCTCCTGAGGGGAGCTGGGTCCTCCTGTCCCCAGTGCTCCATGCCTGGCCTCCTGCTCACACCGTGATCCAGCTGTGGGGCTTTTCCTTGGGGAAACCAAGTTTGCTTTTTCCATCTGTAAAAGGAGGCAAGTAAGGGTTGGTATGAAGATTAAATGAATTAACAATGATCAGACTGACACGAACATTCCACTTAAACAGCCAAATTGACTTAAAAGGGCAACATAGATGTCTGAGAATGGAGTGCCTCGTGGGCAGGCTGGAGGAAGCAACTTCTATGCAAGAACTGCACCCTTTCAGAAGCTCCAGCTGGAGAGCACGTGGTTCAACAGAGCCCTGAAGGCAGGCCTTGCCTGCCCTCCCCCCACCCATCTCCATGGAACAAATTGTTCTCCACCCCCTCTCAAAACAAAACAAGAGCAGTAAAGGGCCACAGTGATGACCACTACAACAGATACAGCATTGCTGAGCCCTTCCATGTGCCAGATGCTGGACAAAAAAATTTATGTTCGTTAACTTATTTCTCACCTCAACTCTGAGACATGCACTCTTCCCCCACTGACAGATATGGAGGAGGAGTAGATCTTGCCAAAGAACACACAACTGCACATGGTGGAGCTGGAGTTTGAAACCAAGTGAACCACTAAGCTACTCTGCCAAATTTAGCTGCAGAAACCCCAAAAGAGGTACAGAACACAGTTTCCAATAAATAAGAGCTCAGGTGGGCACTTCCTAATGATAGAAGCTAACTGTTCAAGAGCACGACTATCTTGGGACAGGAGGTCCTGCTGCACAGAGCCCAGGGAGGCCTGCTCTGCGCAGAGAGCATGTGCAGACCTAAGGAGAGCCTCTAGGCCTAAGGACAGTCACGCTCTTTGAAAAGAGAAACCTACAGATTGATTCCACCTGTTCAGAGCACCAGGCACGGCCTCACTCGGGAACACATGTGCCCTAGGGCTCCACAGGGCTGGGTCCTGGCTCTGTGGCCATCTCCGCACAGCCTCTGCTGGGCCACTCTGTGCCAGGTCACACTGGCAGCAGGATCTCAGCCTCTGCTCCTTTCCCTTGTAGAGTCTGATCCCTGAATTCACTTTGATCTGTTACCAGTTCGGCTTCACCGCTTGCACAAAGGCTGTGATTTCTCAGGGCCAGTTGTCAGTTTTCCTGTTTGCAGTGTTTCTCTAGGTGGACTGCTTCTGATGTGGTTTCCCCTGATGCGTCATCTTGACTTCTTCCCCAATTAAAGAATTCTCACAGGGCTTTGCTAAATATAAGACTTCGGAGGGACCCAAGAGCTTGCTTGGCTCCGCTGCAGATTCTAGGGTCCAGGACCCCGAAGAAAGTGGTCTGAGGCCGTCTAGAAATAGGCACAGATGCTTTCAGGATGCATATAACCATACCAAGTTCGCTGAGCAGTAGCTACTCCCTGCCAAGTAATTCTCGAGAAATACTGATCAACCTTGATTCTAGAAAGAATTTAAGACTGCTTGTGGAAACTACAAGCAGGGAGCATAGTTAAAATTGTGAAGTCCTCCTCCAAAGCCTGTGCTAACCACTAATATCAACAAAAGGATTTTGGCCGGGCATGGCGGCTCACATCTGTAATCCCTGCACTTTCGGAGGCTGAGGCTGGTGGATGACCTGAGGTCAGGAGTTCATGACTAACATGGTGAAATCCCGTCTCTACTAAAAATACAAAAAATTAGCTGGGCATGGTGGTGCATGCCTGTAATCCCAGCTACTAAGGAGAGTGAGGCAGGAGAATCACTTGAACTAGGAAGGCGAAGGTTGCAGTGACTCAAGATCCGCCATTGCACTCCAGCCTGGGCAAAAGAGTGAGATTCTGTCTCAAAAACAAACAAAAAATAATGATTTATTTTATTTTTATTTATTGAGACAGAGTTTCACTCTTGTTGCCCAGGCTGGAGTGCAATGACACGATCTCAGCTCACAGCAACCTTCACCTCCCGGGTTCAAGTGATTCTCCTGCCTCAGCCTCATGAGTAGCTGGGATTACAGCCATGCACCACCACACCAGGCTAATTTTTTGTATTTTTAGTAGAGATGGGGTTTCTCCATGTTGGTCAGGCTGGTCTTGAACTCCCAACCTCAGGTGATTTGCCCGCCTTGGCCTCCCAAAGTGCTGGGATTACAGATGTGACTCACCGTGCCCAGCCAAATAATAAGGATTTTCCAGTTATCTGAGTTCAGGCCCTCATGTCCACTGTGTCCAACTCAACTTCTCATTACTGTGCAGACCAAGGCATCCCGGCCCTAAAAATCCCCTCGAGCTCCTAGATGGGACTCTAGTGAGGACAGAACTGTTGCTCTGGTAATTCCTCTTGGTGGGGACAAGGGAACATGGGACTTTGGGCAGTAAGTTACTCATTGGTCTTCATTGGAGGTTAGTTCTCTCAACTAAAGTGATCAAAATTGGGTGTTATAATTTTTAAACTTCATATTTCCAGACAAGTGCCAGGAGAGAAGCTGTTGCAAATGGCTAGCTGAGTGGAGAGGAGAAAGTCTCAGCAGAGCAGAGAGCTGGAGGGAGAGATGGATGCCATCCTTCTCTGGACTGAAGCAGTCACAGGATGGCTGCACAGAGCACCCCTGCATGCAGAAGGGACATGGGGACTCACACACTCTAAGATGCATGGGTTTGGGGTACCCACTCCAGGCCTCATGTCCACTGTGTCCAACTCAACTTCCTCCTCATTACTGTGGAGACTGAGGCAGCCCAACCCAACAGTCCCCTCCCCCCCCAGCTTCTAGTCCCCACTCCAGCGAGGGAGAACAACTGTCGCTCTGGTTACTTCGCTCAGTGGAAGGAGGGCACAGGGACTATAGGAAACTATCCAGAGCACAGGCCTCCAAGTCCAGTGGAGTATACAGTTAAAGCAAATCCTTACAGTAGGAATAGCCAGTCAGTAATTTTCCAGGTTATGGCTTGAATACGTCAACCCATCAATGTGTGAATTGGTATATTTCTACTCTAAGAAACATGATATGAAATTAAAAAATACTCAGGGAAACATAAAGCATTTGTTTATTATTGCTATACTCAAGGCAAAATCTCTTACAATTAGCCTTGATAATGGAAGTATAACCAGAACCATTACTTATGAATTTACAGTTTATTCTTTTCTGCTGTTGAGATTTCACTCTTTCACACACACCATCTACCCCAAGACCTTTATTATACAAAAACAAGAAGAATTAACTTGAAAGTCACAAAGCATGGCGTGACTGCATGCTTAGTTCCTGACTTTAGGCCAATCACTTCCCCTCTCTGAACCTGTTTCAACCTGTGTTAAAAAAGAAATGGGAGAGGGAGAGGAAAGGACAGAATAAACCTACCACTGAGATAACACAGGTGACAACTGAGAGAACATGAATGAAATTTCACTGTGAACAAAAAATAATATACACAAAAGCGTATCACTAATAACAGTTAGGGTTGGGGAGGTAGAACAGCCTACGTTCCTGGAAGCCTGCATGATAGTCGCCAAAATCTAAATCCTGGGGCAGGACAAAGGATATTCATGACCAAGTCTCTAAACTCACTAACGAAGTATCTGGCTCAACAAGCCACTTAATATGTACCCAACTACACCCTAGAAACACTTTGTCAGTTTTATTTGACCTTAATATACATTTGTACAGGCAATAATAAAAAGGCTATTACACAACAATTCAGTGAGTTTTACCTATTTTCAAGAATAATACATGCAGTTACAAGTGAGAGGTAGAAACACTGTATTAAAGACCTAAAATACAAACGTCATATAAATAAATGTTCAAATTAACTACTGGAATTTCATACAGATAAATAAGGTAAAAATTACATTACTTTGTCAAAGTAAAGGAAAACCATGTTTGTTTTTATCAGTACGTTAAAATTAGATTAATGCCAAAGAGCTCTGTGCAATTTGTCAAAGAGTTCAGATTATTTTATGTAAAGGGACTAAAATAAAAGGATTAAAATTGGTGAATGGTTTATTCAAGTATTCAAGCAGGTAAGTAAAAGAAACCAAATAATACACAAGGCAGGAACCATTCCTGGAGGGATATTAAGTTAACTGCCTCATTCTCCATGACTAACTATTTGGTCAATTGTCAGGATTAACACGAAAAATACACATTAGGCTGAAGAGAGCTGCCCATTTTCCTAGGAGAAAACGAACTTCATTTTCCACTCACTTCACGTAGGAACGCCACACCACTAACAACCCTTTAGGTCACCAACTTTGTTTTGGCCCTAGTCAAATTCTCAAGAGTATCTCTTGATCCATGATTTTTTTTCTAATACTGCCCAAATAAACCTAGCTTTTAACAAACCTAAGGTCACAGGCATCAATGTACATTCTGCATGCACAATAAAAAATGGAACCAAGAGCTACTAACCAGCAACTCAAAACATTACTGAGAAAATCTGTAGGTGTAGATGAAGAAGTAAAAAAAAAAAATTGCAAAGGTTCACATGAACACAAATTTAACCACTTAAAAGTTCACTGGAGATTACATGTGAATTCTGGAAAGGGTGTATGTATACAATCAAGTAAAATATTTTAAACAAGTCCATTGTGCCTCAGTTAAATTACAAAATCTAATACACAGTTGTTTTAATAAATTAGTGCAATATGAAAGATTTTGGAAGATTAACATGTGTCCATATTAGATCAAATTGAAGATTTCAAAATTTCTTCCAAGATCCATGTTTCACTTCTTCTTAAGCTATTTCTTCCTGAGCTGTTTGAAGATGCATGCTCAGATTTAAACAGACTTACTCCATGTAACAAACTGCCTGGATGAGAGGTGAATACTTTTACCTTTATACCTCAGCAAACACATGGAATTTCACACACTGCTCTGATGAACTGAGTGAGGAGCACTCACTTTGTTTCACTTTTAATTATCTTTAAGAATAACTGTACCAATTATCCTAGTTCTAAGGTACACTTATTCAATGAGTCCAAACTGGGAACCCAACACTCTTGCTTCTACAGAGAAAAAGGGAAAGGGTGACTTCTCCGATAAGGCAGATTTCCTACAAATATGTAGTTTTTGGATTGTTTTTCCTTTTTGAAATCACTGCTTGTTCTTTGGTAGTCACCAGTTAAGAAGCTACAGTTTCCTGGGGATGGGGTGACAGAACGCAAGCTGTAATCCCAAAGGCATCACTTCATGTTCCCATCACTGGTCCACGGGATGAACCTGCTGCTCACACGGTTGCGGTGTTATGGCAGAGTGCCGACAGTCTTCTCTCAATACTACATTTATCTAGAAATAAAATAAGAAAAATGAAGAACTAATGAAAAAAATCACTAACTATATTGTCATCTCTATTCTATCTTTGCCCCAAAGTTAACAGTTCTGAATGTGTTTTCTTCTTTCTGCTTGGTAATAGTTTAGATATAACTACTGGCTTAGTGCTGTGCAGTAGTAAAATTCAGGTAAGCACATCGGCTAGCCTGCTGTGTAACTGGCTTGCTTATAATTGCAAATAATATTAGAATTGCCATCCTCCTGTGGCTACCCAAAATGTAGCATGACCACATACCCTCCAAGAGGTCCACCACCTCCACCTAAAAAACCAGATTACTGGGCTTGTATGTGCTAAATAATAATATCCTGGTATCCCATCAATCTCCATTCTGCTATCTATACCAAATCTGCAGTACACAGAAGTTTCACAGGACTCTTCAGTCACTAAGAGTCCTTAAAATAGTTGCATTTAATAATAAAGTCCTCCTACATATACAAACACACACTCACCAACAAAGTAACGCAGTTTAGAAATCTAAAGATGAATTACGCAGTCACCCGTACTTTTCAGGCATCACCTCTAATCCTCACAACAACCCTGCAAGGCAGGCACTGCTATATCTATGTATGTATCCATCTACGTATGCATCTATCTAGCTATGTATCCATGTATCTACCTATCTACCTACCTACCTGAGATGGAGTCTTGCTATGTTGCCCAGGCTGGATGCAGAAGCACGATCTCAGCTCACTGCAATCTCTACCTCCTAAAAGCTAACAACCGCCTAAAAGCTAACAATCTCCACTTCCTAAAAGCCAACAAACAATTCTACTGCCTCAGCCTCCCGAGTAGTGGGGCTTACAGGTATGTGCCATGATGCCCAGCTAATTTTTTATTAGAGACGGGGTTCCCCCATGTTTCCCAGGCTGGTCTCAAACTCTTGACCTCAAGTGATCTGCCCACCTTGGCCTCCCAAAGTGCTGTGCTTACAGGCTTGAGCCACTGCGCCTGGCCCTATTCCCATCTTATGAAAAAGAAGCTGAGGCCACACAAAGGCTCAGTGATTTGCTCAAGGCTGGAAAGCCACGATTCAAACCCAGGCAGTATTCCAAACTCCAAGCTCTTTGTACTATGCCTGTGGTGGACAACTAAACTGCAGTCAATAGATAACACTACTTTGTAAGTCAACTTACATTTATGTACATTTTCAATATCTGCAGGGTCCTGTAGAATCTTAGTTAGGCCTTCCAAAAGAAGGGCTGCCTTATGATAGCGATATACAATATCTTCGGTCTGCTGAAACATCTCATCCAGGGCTGCAGACTGAACCTGGAACCAGTCAACAAAAACACAATTCTCTCAATTTTTTCCAAGAAAATACAAATCCATTTGGGCAATGCAGCTTTAAATGGAATCACCTAAAATTAACACATTTTGGTAAAGTGATATAGTCTGCAAAACTACATAAAATTCAAAGATTCTTTGGGATGAGCAATACGTAAAAGCAACTTGATAAAGTCATTCTGCTTTCAAACATAGCCTTCTGGCATTCAGAGGTATGCCTCATAAAATTTATATTAGAATCCTTTTACAATGGCTCTTTTATGACTTCACTAAAAAGTTGATTTTAAACATGCACTTTCACACAAGGGTAACATGAAATTTCATTAAAGCAGATTTTGTAAAATAATATAATTAAATGATGCTAATAGTCACTTACTGGCTTTACTGGCTTCTTTTTCTAGTCAAATAATTTTTGGGTATAGTTATTCATTCATTAAAATATACTTACTGAGCACCTACTAAGTGCCAGGCACTGTGCCTACAATGAATGAGAGCTCGCAGTCTGGAGGGAGATACAGTCTTACAAAAAATGCAATTCTAATTCCGAGGGACACATGGTATTACAGGAAGAAGCACTGGATGGTAATGAATACATACGGGATGCCTCTAACCCACATTATGGAAAGACTAGATGATTATGGAAAGCTTCCAGGAGGTGCTGTTTCCACTGAATCACAAAGCAACAACAGCAGAAGTGAATTAGGTGAGGAAAAATGTGGGAAGGGGCTCTCCAGAAAGAGAGGATGGTAGGTAGCATATTCACAGGGGTCTCTCCATTGACATTTTGATTTTCTCTTTCATCATTAAATATCAGAACTCTCAGTAATCCGTATCCTAATTTACTTGTTAATACGCTCTATCTTTTTTTGTTTTTAATTTTTAAAATTTATTTATGCATTCTTATAGAGATGGGGTCTCACTCTGTTGCCTAATCTTGAACTCCTGGGCTTAAGTAATCCTATTGCCTCAGCTGCCCAAGTAGCTGGGACTACAGGCACATGCCACTGTACCTAGCTATACTCTGCCAATCAAAAAAATAATTCCAAGCAGCTTACAATAAAGCAAATAAAATGATACAGAAAATCAGAGCCAGGACAAGGAAAAGGAAATAACTAAACATGTGTTAATGCCACTAAACTCACTAAGCAGCCATGACAAAAGAAGGAATTTATTAAGTTACACGGCTCTTTATTCTGAGAAGGAAAAGCAGCATTATAATTCCTTATGGAGGACATTTTTCTGGCACAAAATTCTAAAATTAATTTATTACATGAAGTCTCACTTCAGCATACAGTGATGCAGTGCATACTATTCATCTGAATAGTTTACAGATTATATTTTGTCAAGAATTTCTATTTCAAAGTTGTTTTCCTATGGTTATTTTAATAAATTTCAAAATAAGGCCACAGATGTAATATAACAGCACAGTTCAAAGTAGACAAATGAAAAACAGAAAGAGGGATATGTTATGTTAATGTATTAGAAATACGATTGGCAGGCTGGGCGCATGGCTCACGCCTGTAATCCCAGCACTTTGGGAGGCTGAAGCAGATGGATCACCTGAGGTCAAGAGTTCAAGACCAGCCTGGCCAATATGGTGAAATCCCGTCTCTATGAAAAATACAAAACTCAGCCAGGTATGGTGGCAGGTGCCTGTAATCCCAGCTACTTAGGAGGCTGAGGCAGGAGAATCGCTTGAACCTGGGAAGCAGAGGTTTGCAGTGAGCCAAGATCATGCTGCTGCACTTCAGCCTGGACAACAGAACAAAACGCCATCTCAAAAAAGAAAAAGAAAAAAAAAGAAAAGAAATATGATTGGCCCAAGGCGGGCGGATCACGAGGTCAAGAGATCGAGACCATCCTGGCCAACATGGTGAAACCCTGTCCCTACTAAAAATACAAAAATAGCCGGGCGTGGTGGCACGCGCCTGTGGTTGCAGCTGCTCAGGAGGCTGAGGCGGAAGAATCGCTTGAACCCAGGAGGCGGACGTTGCAGTGAGCCGAGATTGTGCCACTGCGCTCCAGCCTGGTGACAGAGCAAGACTCCGTCTCAAAAAAAAAAAAAAGATTGGCTAATACATTTTCTCCACTTTACTTTTTTAAGAGCCTCTATTTTTATCTAAACTTCAGAGCAATTTTTTCCCAAGAGAGAGAGAAAACAAATTATTTCCATTATAACCAGAAAATTGGAAAAGCAGGCTTTACTTTGTGTCTATACTTCAGTAAAATCAGAAAGTGGAACCTGAGCACATGAATTTGTGCGGATTAATAAGGCAGTGTTTTTTCTAAGACTGTTATTAAGCCAAAGTTTCTTCAACAATAGAAAACGCAGAAACAGATCCTACTAATGCTTTTAGATGCATACTACAAAAAGATTAAATCAGCTGTGCGAGGTGGCTCACATCTATAATCCCAGAACTTTGGGAGCCCGAGACGGGTAGATCACCTGAGGCCAGGAGTTTGAGACCACTTGACCAACATGGCAAAATTCGATCTCTACTAAAAATGCAAAAATTAGCCAGGTGTGGTGGTAGGTGCCTGTAATCCCAGCTACTCAGGAGGCTGTGGCCAGAGAATCGTTTGAATCCGGAAGGCAAAGATTGCAGTGAGCAGAGATTGCACCACTGCATTCCATCCTGGGCAAAAGAGCAATACTCTGTCTCAAAAAAAAAAAAAAAAAAAAAAAATCCTGCTAAGCAGTCTAGGGAAAAAAAAGAAAAAAAAAAAGATTAGATCATGTCTAATGCCAGCAGTGTTTAATAAGAGATGTGATAAATGGACTTGTAATTACACCAAATACATTCAATATCTTTTAAAAGGATAGATGTCAGATATTAAATTAAAAAGATACTTAAAGATAAATAGTACTATACAATGTTAAACCTTAGAAAGGGTTACCATTTCTACAGCACAATTATAGATGAGTTTCTCTGCAGTTACACTGTTGATTTCATCAATAAATCTCTGTTTGTCAGAGAAGAATCGATTCAGCTTTTCTGTAAGTTTCTTGCACATGGTGATGCAGAATTTATATCGTTCGTTCAGATTTTTGACAACTGAAAAAAAGTTGAGATGGGAACTAATTTTAATTTTCCTCCAGAAATAAAGATGCAATGATATGTATCTTTCCTGCTGATATATAGGGAAGGTGGCCCTAAGTGATCATTCAAAAAAAAGGACCAGAAATAGAATTCTCTCATGTTATCTCTTTCAATGTGAAACGTTTGAGAATAATGCACTTCTCACTTCTATCAATTGAATTGTGAAAAGCTAATAACCTAGCATCTTTTCCCTTTAAGAATATTGAAAAATAGCAGTGAGTACTCATCAGAAACTCTCGCATGCTGTCTTCTCCCATACCTTGTTTCACAGCTGTGGATGGGCTCAGTTTCCCGGACTTGATCTGGGCTTTGGCAAGATGCAGAGAAGCCGCAAGCAGCTGTGCTGCTTTCATGTACAACACCAGCTGCTCCACTCGCCTGCACCCAGAAGACAGTAGCACAGGGTTATCTTGTGAACTAACATAAGATGTGGCACTCTACACCTCAGGTCACCATTAAAATTGCCTTTCTATAAAGGAAAAGCACCTTCCTTGATTTCTTTCTTTCCTTTTCTTTTTTTTTTTTTTTTTTTTGAGACAGAGTCTCACTCTGTTCCCCAGGCTGAAGTGCAATGGCTTCATCTTGGCTTATTGCAGCCTCTACTTCCTGGGCCCAAGGGATCCTGCCACCTCAGCCTCCTGGATATTAATAGCTGGGACCACAAGGGTGCACCACCCTGTCGGCTAATTTTTGTATTTTTTGTAGAGACAGGGATTCATCATATTGCCCAGGCTGGTCTCAAACCCACAGGCTCAAGCAATCCTGCCTCCCTACCCCCGTCAAAGTGCTGGAATTACATATAGGCATGAGCCACTGTGACCAGCCCTCCTTAATTTCTTAATGCACAAGTAAACTCTCCAGGGAGAAGGCATTGTGAAAGATGTGTGTACTATGAAAACAAGGGATACACTGCACTAAAAATCAATACAATCTCTTTACATAAAAGATTTTCAACAGTATAATTTACAAGGAAAGCCTGCATAATCTCCAGGTCTTGGCTCACATAGTGAAATCTAGCACAACGAAATAACTGAGATTCCTAGCTTTTAATAACGAGCTATGATCTTCAGTGTAGGACAATAGTAACAACTTAGACACAAGTTTAGAGAAAGCATGTAAAGTCTAGAAATGAATGACAGAGGGGGCACCCACCCCCAGTCTTTGCTCAGCTGACTGATCTGGTCCACCACCACACTCTCTTGGATCTGGTACAAGGATACAGCAGATGTGCACAGCTCAGGGTTTCCTCCCCTCATGGCTGTCAGGTCCAGCACACACTCGGTGAACATCAGCATCACATTCAGATGGCGTAAGGTGTCTGTGTGTTCCCGCTGAAGCAAAGTTAATTTGTCTTAGAAAATTTCAGATTAAAAATAGGTACACACTCATTTCTGTACATAAACCACGGCCACTGATAATGTTTTCTGTGAGTATCAAAATGACCAAAGGAGATTGAAATTTTTTAATTTCAGAAAGCTGGTAAGAAAATGAACACTGAAACCACATGTGTTTGTGTATATGTATCAGAGTACCCACATAAGTAAACTCTAAAGATGAGTCACTGTGCTTTCATCAGAAAAAGAAAAGCTGAATGATTAAATCAATATACATGAGACAAAAACGTGACAAGTCAGACACCAAGATTATAAGGATACTACATGTGCTAAATCATACCTCTTGATACTGTGAATTCTACTGACTTCTTATAATTTCAGAGTAGCTTTAATTTCTGGTGGTTTTTCAGTTAATGGTGATTACTAACACCAAAGCTCTAAATTTCTATGACCTTTTCAGTTAGTTAAAGAGGAGAGTGTGGGTAGACATAACAGCATTCAGAGAGCTGTCATTTAAAAACAGGTATTCTGGATTGGGTGCAGTGGCTCATGCCTGTAATTCCAGCACTTTGGGAGGCTGAGGCAGGTGGATCACCTGAGGTCAGGAGTTCAAGACTAGCCTGGCCCACATGGCGAAACCCCATCTCTACTAAAAATATAAAAATTAGCTGGGTGTGCTGGCACGCGCCTGTAGTCCCAGCTACTTGCGAAGCTGAGAAGGGAGACTCACTTGAACCCTGGAGGCGTGGGTTGCAGTGAGCCGAGATTGCACCACTGCATTCCAGCCTGGGTGACAGAGCAAGATGCCATCTCAAAAAAAAAAAAAAAAAAAAGGGAGGGCAGTATGCTAGACTTAATGTTATTTTGAGATCTGTTTTTAGTTATAAATGCGTCCTGAAATCTCAAATAAGCCTAAACATTTCCTACTCTTTTATAGTTAAAGAAAGATGAGAATCATTTTCCTAGTGACGGGAGAATAAGCCAATCGACTTCTAAGTCTCTCTGCTCTGTGACAGCATATTGGACTATTGTTTCAGTACTGGAACATGTACTAGAATGTAATACATGTCTAACTTGACGGAGACTGAAAAAACTCAGAATTGTATTTTCCCATTTTAAATTGGATTAGATATATTTTCAAAATTACTACTAAAACTACAAAATGATGACTAAAGTTTTGCGGCCAGTATTTTATAACTTTTATGTGAAATGTTTAATTATCATTCACACAAAATAGAAACATGAGAGGTCCTTCAAGGAGAGAGAATCTGCTCTGTATTCAGTCTAGAGAGCTGACCATTTTAATTTAAACCTCAGGCACTGTATCCAGGGACAGAGGACACACTGCTCCAGTGAGAGCTGTACTAGAGTCAAATCTGCCGAACTGAGTGGGCACAGCTTTCAAACCATAAAACTAACTTTTCTTGTTCTGTCTAGATGGTACTCGGCATGCTGATTACGTACATGTTTTTCCCTGTAGAAGGGGCTCCATGGAGGCAAAGTACTGATCTAAAAACATGAGCATCTAGTCTGTTTGGCAGATGCCATGTATATTTCTGCATTAATGACTCATCTAGCATTACGAATTATTATTTTTTAAAATCTGAGTTTAAATGTGTTATTTTTATCTTGTGAAGAAAAGCAAAGTTTGAGAATGAAGTTACATTTTTAGGACAGACCATGCTTTAAAATCATGTAAGTAGTAAATAAAACTTGAATTAAAAACGAAAAACATAGAATCTATGTGTTTCTTCCTATAAACCAAAGCTTACTATGGATGAGTGGCACTGTCAACACTAATCTAAAAAGACACCAGCAATACTTTTCAAATAGAAAAGGCACGTTAAAGAGAACATAACTTCATAACTACTTAATGTATTTGGTTCTTGTCATCACTAGAATGTTCTCATATTGAATTAACATTACATTCACACCACTACAGTCTCTTCTATACCTCCATCAGGGTCTCCTCCGGCAGTTCAGGAGCTTCAAAGGTGATGAGCCCCTCTAGGCTGGGAGGTAAAGCACCGTAAGGCACATATCTCAGGCTGGGAGCTGCCTCTGCTCCTGGAGGGGAAGAGCCGAAGCCCAGGCCAGGTGGGGACCCCACGCACACACAGCCACTCGCAGAACACAGAGAGCCCCCTGAGTTGCTGGAGCCCACTACAAAGAAACAGAGGATACACGGAGGTGTCCAGAGTTAGGGCTTTCACACCTACTCCTACTCTTATTTACTGAACAAACCTGCTGAGGTGATAAAGGAAATGTTAAAAGAAACTCACTGAACCCGTATGTACTATTTGAGGATATTAATAGTTTCTACTTATCCATGTTCACTGTTATTCCTTAACTATATATTGTATATTAGGCATCATCACAGCTAGCTTTTTATATTCTGTTTTAAACAAATTTAGACCATATTCATTTCTCCTTGCTGCTCCACAGGGCCTCATAATTATAAAACTCAATGGATGCACAGTGGTTCATTAAGTTTATATATATTATATAATGTTTATCTGGAGTCATTTATACTATTTCTGATTTTATTCAGATTACAAAAAGCACTGTAATGAAATGCAGACAGTTGTTCCTTCTTTTAAATAATTTCTTTGTGATAAATAGTCCAAAGCGGTATAAGAAGGAATGGAATTAGCACAGAAATCAATATACATTTTTACAGCTCTTCCTAAGAACTGGCGTATTACTCTCTAACACAACCCTGAGTAAGCACATAGATCCTACTGAACCTCAATAGCACTGGACATTATACTTTTTTTTTTTTTTTGAGACAAGGTGTTGCTGTTGCCCAAGCTGAATTGCAGTGGCATGATCACAGCTCATTGCAGCCTTGATTTCCTGGGCTCAAATAATTCTTTCACCTCAGCCTCACAAGTAGCTAGGACTATAGGCATATGCCACCATGTCTGGCTAATTTCTGTACTTTTTTGGTAGAGACAGGGTTTCACCATGTTGCCCAGGCTGGTTTCGAACTCCTGACCTCAAGTGACCCTCCCGCCTTGGCCTCCTAAAGTGCTGGGATGACAGGGGTGAACCACCATGCCCAGTCTTGGGCATTATACTTTTTAAAATGTTGGTATAGTTAACAGATATAAAATGTTACTTTCTTAAAATGGTATTTTCTTATTTAAGATTTTTAATCATCTTAAAAATAAGATTTTAGCTCTATTTTCTCTCTCATTATCTATTTCTATCCTTTGCTTATTCATCTGATATCTTGATTAGCAACCTATTTAGAATGAGATGACTTATGGTACAACAGATAAGAGGATATCAAATTATTTCAAGTCCACTCTAAATATCTTATTAATTTTTGGTATTAATAGGGTTTACAGAGTATAAATGATAAAACAAATCTATTAGCCTTTGAACTGTACATAGGATTAAGTGCAAAGATTGGGGCCCAAAGTACAAAAAATTTTAAAAATAAACAAGTTTCTTTTTCTTTTCTTTTTTTGAGATGGAGTTTCGCTCTAGTTACCCAGGCTGGAGTGCAATGGCATGATATTGACTCACTGTAACCTTCACCTCCTGGGTTCAAGTGAGTCTCCTGCCTCAGCCTCCGGGGGCGCTGGGAGTACCGGCGCCCACCACTACATCTGTCTACATTTTTGTATTTCTAGTAGAGACAGGGTTTCACCATGTTAGCCAGACTGATCTAGAACTCCTGGCCTCAAGTGATCTGTCTGCCTTGGCCTCCCAAAGTGCTGGGATTACAGGTATGAGCCACCACGCCCATTCAAAACAAGTTTCTTAAAAACAAACAAAAAAAAACATCATTTTCGAATGATTTATTGGGTCTACTAAAGGAACTCTAATATATAAGATAAGAAACACCGTATATGATTTGCTTCTTCATGAAGTCATAAGTCATTTTATAATATATTATATACGACGTATATTTATAATATTTTAATATATAATATAGCATTTTACAAAGTTTTTTCCCACAAATGTTGCCTCATTTACTTCTTATAACCCATTAAGATAATGAAAATAGTAATCTCCATTTCACTGATAAAGAAACTGAAGCCCAGAGAGTTAAGTGACTTGTCCAAGTTACAACACTGAGTCATTTGTCCAAACACTACATTCCAAATACTAGCCAAAGACTGTAATATAACAAATGCTCCTTACCTGAGGTTGTTCTCGTTCGAAGGAGCATGTGGGTGCAAGTGGGGACAGCCGTGCTGTGTGGAGGAGACCCTACAGTGAAGAGGACAGCCTTGGAACTTGCTGCTGTTCCTAAAGGAGGTGCCAGAACACCACCACAGGCTCCTGCTGGAGCTACAACAAAAAGTTTATAGAAGGTCATATTACCTTGATAGTGGGTACATCTGGGGGATGGGATTGCAGGGGGATATTGACTTTTTTACCGGGAATCTAGTGGGGTTTTTTTTTTCCTTCTTCTTATGTAAGTACTTATTGCTCTTAAAATCAGAAAATGCAATACAGTATTTTCATTAAAACAATTTATAGTAATCTCAAGTGTGAATCTTCTTCACACCAAAATCTAGCATTCGGAGTTACTTTTGTATACTTCTAAAATACATGAACTGCAAGTCACCTGTTGAAGATAAAGTGAAGGCCAAGAACTGGGAATAAAAACAGGTTAAGCTAGGGCAGGTGTGGTGGCTCACACTTGTAATCCCAGCACTTTGGGAGGCTGAGGCAGGTGGACCACCTGGCCAACACGGTGAAACCCCATTTTTACTAAAAATACAAAAACTAGCCAGGTGTGGTGGCAGGTGTCTATAAACCCAGCTACTCAGGAGCCTGAGTCAGGAGAATCTCTTGAACCCAGGAGGCGGAGGTTGCAGTGAGCCAAGATCGTGCCATTGTACTCCAGCCTGGGTAAAGGAGCAAGACTCTGTCTCCAAAAAAAAAGGGGAAAGAAAATAAAGAAATGAAAACAAAAACATTCCCAAATAAACAAAAGCTTAAGAATTTACTGCTAGCAGACCTGCCTTGCAAGAAATACAAAGGATAGTTCTTCAAGCCAAAAGTAACTAACTCCAAATAGTAATCCCAATCTAAGTGGCAGGGAGACAAAGAACATAGGTAAAGATAATTACAAAATACAAACTGCATATTTCTTCTGTTAACTGATTTAACAAGCAATTGTATAAAACATGTATACAGTCGCATTGTTGGGTCTATAGCACATAGAAACATAATATTCATTTATTTACTTTTTAATTTTTTTTAGAGACGGGGTCTCCCTCTGTCATCCAGGCTGAAGGGCAGTGGTGTGACCATTGCTCACTGCAGCCTCAAACTCCTGGGCTCAAGTGATCCTTCTGCCTCGGCCTTCCAAAGTGTTGGGATTACAGGCATAAGCCACTGCACCCAGGCAGAAATATATTTGATAATAACAACATAAAGGAGTCAGATGGGAGTAAAACTGTATTAGAGTAAGGAAGTGACACCAGATGGTAACTCAAATCCACAGAAACAAAGAGAACCAAAAATGGTAAATAAGAAGATTAATATAACAAACTATAAATATATACTTGCTTTCTTATCTCAGCTTCTTTTAAAAGATATAAAATTACAAAGCAGAGTAAGATGGCAAAATAGAAGGCTCCACCAATTGTACAGCCCACCCCCCAAAAATTTGCACACAATAAAGCACCTTTATAAGAACCAAAAATTAGGTGAGTAATCACAGTGCCTGGTTTTAATTTCATATCACTGAAAGAGGCAATGAAGAGGGTAGGAAAGGCAGTCTTGAATCGCCAGCACCATCCCCTGCCCCTCCCCTGGCAGCAGCTGTGTGAGGTGAGAAAATAATCTGTGTGCACTCGGGGAAAGCAGAGTGCAGCAATTTGAAGACTGCACATTAAACTCAGTGCTGCCCTGTCACAGTGCAAAGCAAAACCATGCTGAACTCAGCTGGTGTCTGCCCATGGAGGGAACATTTGGATCAGCTGTCGCCAGAGGGAAAGCGTCCATATGAGTGGCCAGAAAGTGAGTTTCCGCAAGCCTCACGACTACAGGATAAAGCACTCTGGGTTCAAAGTGAACTTGAAAGGCAGTCTAGGACACAAGGACTGCAATTCCTAACCAAATCCTGGTGCTATGCTGGGCTTAGAGCCAGTGGACTGGGGCAGTGCCTGACCTAGGAAGACATCAGACAGGGCTTCTAAGGGAGTGTTTGTGCCACCCCTCCCCTCAAACCCAGGCAGTGCAGCTCAAAGCAATGAAAGTGACTTCTTACTTCTGCTTGACGATGAGAGAGAAGGATAAAGAGGGCTTTGTCACCTAGCACGGAGGCTCATGCCTATAATCCCAGCACTTTGGGAGGCTGAGGTGGGTGGATCACCTGAGGTCAAGAGTTCAACACCAACCTAACCAATATGGAGAAACCCCATCTCTACTAAAAATACAAAATTAGCCAGGCGTGGTGGCACATGTCTGATCCCAGCCACTCGGGAGGCTGAGGCAGGAGAATCACTTGAACCTGGGAGATAGAGGTTGTGATTGAGCCAAGATCACGCCATTGCACTCTGGCCTGGGCAACAAGAGTAAAACTCCGTCTCAAAAAAAGAAAAGAAAAGAGGGCTTTGTCTTAAGACACTAGGCTCAGCCACAGTAGGATGAGCCCCAGACCTCCATCCCAGGCCCTAGTTCCTGTTGACATTTCTAGGCATACCCTGGGCCAGAAGGGAACTCACTGGCCTTGGAAAAAAAGGACTCAATTCTGGCAGGATTCATCATCTGCTGAATGAAGAGTCCTAGGGCCCTGAATAACCAACAACACTACCCAGGGAGCATGCCTTGGGCCTTGAGTGAGTCTGAGACATGCTGGCTTCAGGTAGCAGCTTGGTCACAGTGGGATAGAGCACCAAGCAGGCTCTTGGGGTTCCCAAATCTACGCCTAGGCTCTTGGACAACATTTCTGAACCTGCCCTGAAGGGTGGATCCTAGGTCTAGCAGCACCTCAGCACATGCTGACTGAAGAGCCCTTGGGCCTTAAATTAACATCAGTGGTGGCCTGGCAGAAATCCTTGTGGGCCAGTGCTGGTTATAGCCACAGAAACAGGTTCCCCTGCCTGTGGAAAGGGCGGGAAAGAGGGGGAAGGACTTTGTCTTGCAGTTTGAGTGTCATGTAGATTTCTAAGGTTTTGATTCCAATCCCTGACTCCCAGATAGCATCTGTGGACATGCCTGGAGCCTGGGGAACTTGTTGCCCTCAAGGGAAGGACACAAAGTTGGTTTCACCACTTGCTGATTGTAAGCCCTAGGGCCTTAAGCGAACATAGGTGGTAGCCAGGCAGTGGTTAAAGAGGGCCTTAGGCAAGACCCAGGGCTGTGCTGGATTCATCTGACCCAGGCCGTTCCAGTGACACCCCACAGGGGTGTTTGCATCACCCGACCCCTACCTCCAAGCAGCTCAGCAGAGAGATGTGCCATTAGTTGTTCACTTTTTTTTTTTTTTAAATAAAAAGTTAGGGAAGAGAACAACGATCTCTATCTGATAATCCACAGAATTCTTCCGGATCTTATCCAAGTCTGCAAGTCTGCAAGAACTATAGCATTATTGGGCTTGGAGCCCAAGTCCTGTCAAATACCTGAAAGTCTTCCCAAGAAGGATGGGTACAGATTGCAAAGCCCAGATTGTGAAGACAACAATAAATACCTAACATGACAATGCTCAGACACTGACAAAAATCTACATCAAGACCAGCCGGGAAAACATGAGTTTACCAAGTGGACTAAATACGGCACCAAGGACCAATCATGGAGAAACAGAGATATGTAACCTTTCAGACAGATAATTCAAAATAGCTGTTTTGAGGAAACTCAAGGAAATTCAAGATAACATACAGAAGAAATTCAGAATTTTTTTTTTTTTTTTTAAGACAGGGTTTCACCTTATTGGTCAGGCTGGTCTCGAATTTCTGACCTCAGATGATTCGCCCGCCTCAGCCTCCCAAAGTACTGGGATTACAGGCATGTGAGCCACCGTGCCCGGCAAGAAATTCAGAATTCTATCAGATAATTTTAACAAGAATTAAAATAAATTCTAGAGGTGAAAATTGCAATTGACATACTAAAGAATGCACTGGAGTCTATTAATAGCAGAATGGATCAAGCAGAAGAAAGAATTAGTGAGCTTTGAAAATAGGCTATTTGAAAATGCAGAGGAAACAAAAGAAAAAAATTTAAAAAATGAAGTAAGCCTACAACATCTAAAAAATAGCCACAAAATGGCAAATCTAAGGGTTATTGGCCTTTAGCAGAAAGATTAATGACCCAATCAAAAATAATAGCTACACCAACTTTTCAAGACATAGACAGTATAAAAACACATAAAGGAAACAACAGAAAGTTAAGAAGCAAGGAGATAAAGTTAGAGTACTTTTAGTTTTCTTATTGCTTGTTTATGTAATCAGTGTTGTCATCACTTTACAATAACGGACAAGACCAGGCGTGGTGGCTCATGCCTGTAATCCCAGCACTTTGGGAGTCCAAGACAGCCTTATCACCTGAGGTCAGGAGGAGTTCAAGACTAGCCTGGCCAACGTGGTGAAACCCCATCTCTACTAAAAATACAAAAATTTGCAGGGTGTGGTGGCAGGCGCCTGTAATACCAGCTACTCGGGAGGGTAAGGCAGGAGAATCACTTGAACTCAGGAGGCAGAGGTTGTAGTGAGCCAAGATCACACCATTGCACTCCAGCCTGGGTGACAAGAGCAAAACTCCATTTCAAAAATAAAAAAATAAAATAAAATAATGGATATTTTCAAGCCTCATGGTAACCTCAAATAAAAAAACATACACGAGATACACAAAAAATAGAAAGCAAGAAAATCAATTATACCACCAGAGAAAATCACCTTCACTAAAAGCAAGGAGGAGGGAGGAAAGAAGGAAGACCAGAAACCAAATAGCAAAATGGCAGGATTAAGTACTTACTTACCAATAAAAACATTGAATATAAGCAAACTAAACTCTTCAACAGAGAGTTAAAAGACATTGAGCAGTTGAATGGATCAAAAGAAACAAGCCCCACCTACCTGATGCCTATAAGAAACACACTTCACCCATAGAGAGACACAGACTGATAATAAAGTGATGGAAAAAGATATTCCATGCAATGGAAACTAAAAAAGAGCAGGAATAGCTATGCTTACATCAGATAAAATAGATTTCAAGATAAAAATCATAAAAAGAGAGAGAAGTCATTATATAATGATAAAGGGGTCAATTCAGCAGGAGGATATGACAACTGTAGATGTATATGTACCCAACACTGGAACACACAGATATAAAAAGCGAATATTATTAGACAGAGATAGACCCCAATACAATAACAGCGGGAAACTTCAGCGACCCACTTTTACCCTTGGACAGATCATCCAGACAGAAAATCAACAAAGAAACATCAGGCTTAATCTGCACTATAAAACCTAATTTATATTTACAGAAAATTTCACCCAATGGCTGCAGAATATACATTCTTCTCGGCACATAGATCATTCTCAAGGATAGACCATATGTTAGGTCACAAAACAAGTCATAAAACATTAACAACAACAACAATGGCTGGGTGTAGTGGCTCATGCCTGTAGTCGCAGCACTTTGGGAGGCCGAGGCGGGCAGATCACTTAAGGCCAGGAGTTCAACATCAGCCTGGCCAACATGGCAAAACTCTGTCTCTATTAAAATTACAAAAATTAGGTGAGTGCAGTGGCTCACACCTGTAATCCCAGCACTTTGGGAGTCCAAGGAGGGTGAATCACATGAGGTCAGGAGTTCTAGACCAGCCTGGCCAACATGGTGAAACCCTGTCTCTACTAAAAATACAAAAACTACCCAGGTGTGGTGATGCATGCCTGTGGTCCTAGCTACTTCAGAGGCTGAGGAAGGACAATCACTTGAACCCAGGAAGAGGAGGTTGCAGTGAGCCAAAGATTGCACAACTGTACTCCAGCCTAGGCAACAGAGATAAACTCTGTCTACAAAGAAAAAAAAATTACAAAAATTAGCCAAGCCTGGTGGTACACACCTGTAATCTCAGCTACAAGGGAGGCTGAGGCACAAGAATCACTTGAACCTGACAGGTGGAGATTGCAGTGCACTATGATCATGCCACTGCACTCCAGCAACACCCTGTTTCAAAAAAAAAGAAATCAACACCCTGTTTCCAAAAAAAAGAAATAAAAAAAATTGAAATAATATCAAGCCTTCTCTGACAATCATGAAATAAAACTAGAAATTAATAACAAGGTATTTTAGAAACTATACAAATATATGAAAATTAAACAATATGCTCCTGAATGACCGGTGAGTCAATGAAGAAGTTAAGAAGGAAATTGAAAAATTTCTTGAAGCAAATGATAATGGAAACACAACATACAAAAACCTACGGGATTTCAATGAAAGCAGTACTAAGAGGGAAATTTATAGCTGTTAAGTGCCTATACATCAAAAAAGAAGAAATCTTCAAGTAACCTAACAATGCATCTTAAAGAGCTAGAAAAGCAAGAGCAAACCAGGCCTAAAATTACTGAAAAAAAAGAAATGATAAAGATCAGAGAACAAATAAACAAAACTGAAACCAAGAAAATAATACAAAAGATCAAGGAAATGAAAGGTTGGTTTATTGAAAAGATAAATAAAATTGACAAATCTTTGCCAGACTAAGTAAGAAAAAAGGAAACAAAACCCAAAAGCCCTCATGAATGGATTAATGCCATTATGAAAGGGCTGGAGGTTAAAGGGTAAGCCCTCTCCTGCCCTTCTGCCTTCCACTATGTGATTATGCAGCAAGAAGACTCTCACCAGATCAAGTGCCTTGATCTTGGACTTGCAGCCTCCAGAATGGTAAAAAAGTAAATTTCTGTTCATTATAAATTATACAGTTTCAGATGCTCTGTTATAGCAGCACAAAATGGACTAAGACAGATTTCAATACTCACTAAATTGATCTACCGATTTAACGTAATCTCCAAAAAAACCCAGCCAGTCTCTCTACAGAAACTGACAAGATAATGCTAAAATTCATATGGAAATTCAAGGCACCCATAATAACCAAAACAACCCTGAAAAGGAACAGAAAAGAAAAACTCATATTTCCTGATTTCAAAACTTAAAGCTATAATAATCAAGGCATACCAGCATAAACTGAAGTATAGATCAATGAAATAGTTAAGAGTCCAGAAATAAATGTATTTATGGTTGTATCAGTCCATTTTCATATTGCTATAAAGAACTGCCCAAGACTGGGAAATGTATAAAGGAAAGAGGTTTGACTCACAGTTAAGCAGGGCTGGGGAGGCCTCAGGAAACTTACAATTATGGCAGAAGGCAAAGCGGAAGCAAGGCACTTTCTTGTCAAGGCAGCAGGAAGAAGTGCTAAGCAAAGTGGGGAAGAAGCCCTCATAAAACCATCACCTCTCGTGAGAACCCACTATCAAGAGAACACCACAGGGGAAACTGCACCCATGATTCAATTCCCTCCACCTGGTCTCTCCCTTGACACATGGAAATTATGGAAATTACAATTCAAGATGAGATTTGGGTGGGGACACAAAACCTAACCATATCGATGGTCAACCGATTTTTGACAAGGCTAGCAAAACAACACAACAGGGAAAGAACAGTCTTCCATGGTGCTGGGGCCACTGAATAGCCCATCCAAAAGAATAAAGCTGGATCCCTTCACCACATCATCTGTATGAATTAAATCAAACTGCACCACAGACTAAGTGTAAGAGCCACTTCTTACACTTATAAAATTAGAATTATGAAAATACTGGAAGAAAGTCTGGAGTCAGGCAAGATCCACATGCAATTTAAGGAGTGCACAGGGAAACCCAAAAACAACAGGAGAAACCAAAACAAGGATACCAGAGAAAATTTTAGCCTCTGATACCTACAGCTACAGCAAACACTAAATAAAGCTTAATTCATGGCCACATTAAAAAAAACAACAACAACGACAAAAAAAAACCTCATAATAAAGGCCTATTTAACTCAGTTTTTTAAGAAAATACATTATATCCAGCCTCAATTAAAAGGCATGCTAAAAGGTAAAAATACTGTTTGCAAAGAGAGAGCAAGTCAAATATCAGAACCAGACCTACATATGGCAGAGATACCGGAATTATTTAATATGACACTGGGAATTTAAAATAATGATGATTAATATACTAAGGGCTCAAATGGAAAAAGTGGACAACATGCAAGAACAGATAGGTAATACAGACAGAAAGATGAAAACTCAGAAAGAAAGAGCCAAAAACAAATGGTAAAACTCAAAATCACAGTAACAGAAATGAAGAATGCCTTTGATGGGCTCATCAGTAGACTGGACTTTGCCAAGAAAAGAATCAGTGAGACTGAAGACACATCAATATCTTCCTGAAACTTCCTGAACTAAAAAGCAGGAAACTAAAAAGTGCCTGGTTAGCTCAGTCGGTAGAATAGGAGACTCTTATGAACAATGGGCCAACTACAAGAGTGGAACATATACTTAATGGGCATACCAGGAGAATGAGAGAAAGAAACAGAAGAAACATTCGAAGTAGTAATGGCTTAAAAATTTCCAAAATTAATGACAGAACCAAACCATGGACCTAGGAAACAGAAAACACCACACAGAATGAATATGAAAAAATCTACACCTAAGCATACCATATTCAAACTTTGGAGAATCAAAGACAAAGAGAAAATCTTGAAAGAAGCCAAATAAAAAAACATACCTCACTTATAGAGAACAAAGGTAAGAATTACATCAGACTTATCTTTAGAAATTATGCAGGGAAGAAGAGAATACCATGAAATATTAAATCCTATAGTATTCTCTTTGGATTAGAAACCATGATGCTGGCTCAGATATTTCCTCCTTTGGATGCTCATGGGGAGAATTAAAAAAATCATAAAGAAAAAAAAAATGAAGATTACAACAGTGATTCTCAAATTTGAGTGTCCACAATAATCATCTGGGAGCATATTACACATATTGATTCCTAAAAACAACCCCCAGACAATTTAAGCAAGCAAGTCTAGAATATGGAATTAGAGTCTAGAATCTGCATTTTGTTTTCTGACACACAGTTAAAGAAATTTAGCTATGGATGGTTATGAACATATAGTCTCTGGAACAACTCTGAAAGGTTCAGGGGTCTCAGTGACCTATGGGTCTTTATAAAATCCAGTTACTATAAAGTAAATGCACAGGAGTACATGTAGGTTTAGGCTAATTTCGACCAGTATTATCCTGCTGATAACAAAAAAAATCTTGGTTAGAAGTCCTTCTATTAACAAATCACAGGCTTCTGCTCATCAAGATACTGAATAAGCCCCTGCTTTGAATGGGCTACTGAGAAGGAAGTTGAGAGGATAGAGATGAAGTCCAGGGAGAGAGATCCAAGAAGGCTGATTAACAACAGCTCAGGAATGTAGCTCCCAGTGAAAGCGCAGAGAACGAGTGGACGCCGCACTTTTCGACGAATTTTTGTGGCCCACAGACGGGGAGATTCCCGGCAGAGGAGCCACACGGGTCGCCAGCGCAACTCTTTTGGCCAGCGCGGCTGTTTTGCTGGCGCCCTGGCGCGGCGCTTCTCAGTGCGGAGTATACAGGACTGGGTGCCCTTTTAGTCGGGCTCCGCTGCTCCCATCCCCACAAGGAGAACAGCAACTGGAAGTGCTGAGGACTGAGAGCAAGCACAGCTGAACCCGGGAAGCACAGCAAGCACAGCTGAACCCGGGAAGGCCCAGCTCTGAGGGAAACGGGCGTCCGCCAAAGGAAAACTAAGAAACAGAAAAAACTTCATCACCAACAAGCCGGACGTCCACTCAGAGACCCAATCTGAAAGTCGGCAATTACAAACACGACAAGTGGATAAATCCACAAAAATGGGAAGAAACCAGTGCAAAAAGGCTGAGAACACCCGAAATCAGAATGCCTCTCCTCCTACAGGGGATCGCAGCTCTTCATCAGCAAGAGAACAAGGCCTGACAGAGGATGAGTGTGATGAACTCACAGAATCAGACTTCAGAAGGTGGATAATAAGAAACTTCTGTGAGCTAAAAGAACATATTCTAACCCAATGCAAAGAAACTAAGAACCTTGAAAGAAGATTTAACGAAATGCTAACGATAATGGCATCTTTCTCATGGGACTCCTAGGGCACCTCATTATTCCTTGGTAGTTTTCCTTACACACCCACATCATGATAAGCAGTCTTTTTATTAAACTGTCCTCAACTATCTTATTTGGCTGTGCCATATTATTTCCTTCTGTGACCTGACTGTTGACTTTGAGGTCAAGTGTTATAAGTCTGTTTCCTCCATTGCTGTGCTGAGGGAGCCTGAGTGAGGAGACGGCCAGGCCCAGAAGCAGAGGGCAGTCAAGGTCAAGAGCCTGTGGTCCAGCATGCCTGGCCTGGGCGTGCTACCTCTGAGAACAGCTGAAATGGTGCCCAGTCCCTCAGCAGTGATGGCATTTGGTGGAGGACTAGGCCAGAGCAAGCCTCACTGCCACTGTGCCTTTGGGGCCCCCTTGGGTCAGACACACATCGCCTTAGATTCCTCTGTTCCTGCTACCTGGATAATTCTTGGCCCTGCTTGGCCTTTTTTTTTTTTTTTTTAATTCTTGGCCCCTTTTTTTTTTGAAGTATACAATACATGAATTTATTAATAAATAGTGCAAAAGCATCAGTGATAACTGTTTGAACATGAAATTAATTTTTAAACAGCCATGTCTTGGTGTTAATTTTGTGCA
>CAUYQU010020353.1:0-115514 GCA_963574635.1 Cheracebus regulus | reverse complement strand
TAAGTGTATGTGTATAAATATATAGGTATACATATAAATATGTATATATACATATATTTTTATGTGTGTGTGTGTATATATATATATATACACATTCACACATACATATGTATATACCTTATATCTAAAACTGCAGTGTCTAATGTGTTAACCCCTAGCCAGAGACACCCAGAAAGCTTTGAAATGTGGTGAACCAAAACAGAGATGTGTTGTAAGTGTAAAACTCACACTTGATTTTTAAGACTTATTAGGAAAAAAATGAATACGAAATATCTCCTTCACATCTTTTATATTGATTGCATGTTAGAATGATAATACATTGTGTTGAATGAATACATTATTAAAATTAATTGAAGCTATTTCTTTTTACCTTTTTTAAAGTGCTACTAAACAACTTAAAATGGTACACATCTCAAATTATATTTCAATTGGGCCACATTGTTCAATCGAGGATAGGTCATATCTCAATAATTTGAAACAACTTGCTCCTGTATTTCCACTACGCTAGGTTTAGTAGATTGAGGGAGTGGGTGGAAGACAAGAAGGAAGGTTGTTCTGAAGTGGTTCAGTCTCTCCTCCCATTCCACTTCTGGGCAGAAAATCCTTTGTTCCCCAAAAGATTATTTTATTATAGTATTGTTCCCCAAAGGATTATATTATTTGGGAAAAATACAATATATGTCCCAAATGTATCCCTCAGAAAGAAGAAATTGCTCTCTATTTGGGTTTTTAGGCACCTAGAAAAATTTCTCCCGTGTTTAGTACAAAGCAACAAAAAAAAAATTGTTTAAGCAAACTTTTTAGATACTTTGCTCATATTTGAATCTAGTTTGACTATTCCAAAGGAGTTCTTTGGCTTATTGCAAAACAACAAAAAGTGTGGTCAGTAGTCTCTTAAAGCATGACAAATTTCCTAAAGCTAAAGAGCCATTTCAGCTACAATTATTAAAATGGAAAATTTCTTTCAGAAAATCATTTTGGTGGTATAAGTAGAAATCAGGAATTCTCAAGGTTTTTAAATGATTGCTTTCATTATTCAAAAGGTTGTATTGCTCAAAATTAAAAGGAGTAAAGAAGAATTCTTAAGAAATAAGATTCTGAAAACATTCATTTTTCTTGGAAATTCTCAAGGGGATAATACTTGAGCTAAATTACTAAAGTACTATTGATATCATATCTTTTAAAAATTTTCTGATTTTGTAAAATTCAAAACAAATCAAAACCATAAAATGCAAATTGACAAAGTGATTGGTAAATTCCAAGCAGTCTGTGTTTAATTTATGATATTTTTAAGATTCATTTCATTCACAATATTGCAGTAAGTGCTGTATTTATCAGGTATTTCAAATATGTATGTGTAAATAAATTAATGAAACAAATGTAACTAGACATTTACCTATTTCATCTTCATTCCTAAAAGTTTATATTCTCAAGCTGACAAAAACTTTGTACTTGTATCTTCTCATTTGGGAAAAAGAGAGCATTTAGAGTTACTAACTTACCAGGTGTTTAGAGAGGAGGAGTGGGAGTGGGGAGAGGCAGAGATAGAGAGAGGTTTTAAGGAAGTGGATGGCATGATTCTGGGCACTGGCTCATTTAAATTCTGCAAGGCAGCCTGGTAGGCAGGCTGGAGACCCAGGGGAGAGTTAATGCTTCAATCTGGAGTCTGAAGACAGTCTAGAGGCAGAATTTTCTCTTTTTTCCAGGGACCTGTCTGTTTTCTCAATAAAGCCTTCAACTGACTGCTTTACTCAAAGTCTACTGATAAAATGTTAATCTCATCTAGTGGAGAGGTAATCTGCTTTACTCAAAGTCTACTGATAGAATGGTAATCTCATCTAGTGGCGGCCTATGTGTGGATTGAGATAGTTAGACTAGCTCCCATGACCCAATGTTCTAGAGGAAAGAGCCTTATGTTTAGATGGGAGGAAATTACAGCAAGAAGTAGAAGAGGGAGGATCCTAAGGGGGATTTCAAATGGATCCGTGATATGGTTTGGCTGTGTCCCTACCCAAATCTCATACTGAATTGTAGTTCCCACAATCCCCACGTGTCGTGAGAGGGACCCCATGGGAAGTAACTGAATCATGGAGGTGGTTGCCTCATGCTGCTGTTTTCATGACAGTGAGTGGCCCCGATGGTTTTATAAGTGACTTTTGCCCCTTTAGCTAGGCATTTCTTCCTGCCATTATGTGAAGGACCTTTTTGCTTCCCCTTCCACCATGATTCTAAGTTTCCTGAGGCCTCCCCAGCCATGTGGAACTGTGATTCAATTAAACCTCTTTTCTTTATTAATTACCCAGTCTTGGGCAGTCCTTTATAGCAGTGTGAGAATGGACGGATACAATCCTCTTTCCCTTGAGATATGTGTTAGTTGGGGTTCTCCTGAGGAAGAATCAATAGGATGTGTGTATACTTACATTCTTGTATACATATATGTACTTTCTGTACACACACATATATGTATATGTGTGTATATATAGATATGAGAGAGAGAGATTGTTTTAAGGATTTTGGTTCATGTGATTATGGAGGTTGGCAGGTCTAAAATCCTCAGGGTGGCCATCAGGCTGGAGACCCAGGGAGCTGGTGGTGTAGATGAAGGTCGTCTGCTGGAAGAATTCCCTCTTGTTCAGGGGAGGTTGGTCTTTTGTTCTATTCTAGCCCTCAAGTGATTGGATGAGACCCTCCCACATCAGAGAGAGCAATCTGCTTTACCCAGGTTTTACTTATATAAATGTTAATGTCATCCAAAAATACCCTCACAGAAACACCCATAATAATAGACCAAATATCTGGGAATTTGGTCTCAGCCAAGTTGACACATAACATTAACCATTCCAGGATCCCTTTGGGATTTCCCTGGGACCTTGTGCTGCAGAGTCTGGGGGTGAAAGGGGAACTGGTGTCACACATAAATATAAAGTTTCCCTTCATCCCTTTGTTTTGGCAGAACTATTGTAATAGCAATCACATTTTGAGTTATTCAGTTAGTTCCTTTCCATTCCTTTTCCAGTTACCCTGTGCCCACCCCCATTACATCAATGACATATTCACAAAGAAGACAGATACCATGTAGTTCAAAGGACTTATTTTGAGTTTACATTTACACTTTTTTTGTGTGTCTAGAGAAGAACAATGTTCTTAATAGGTAAATGTTTTCATGTATAAAAGAATTGTATAAACCTACAAAGAAAAATAGTATGGTTCTATATCAAGAACAATCATAAAAGACCTGAGTGAAGGAGTTTACTATGAGCGGTTTGGTAGAAAGTGCTACAAGATAGAACTTTCACCATTTTATAAGTGACCAGTTACTCTGCTCTGAATGGTGGTATACACCCAAAATTTATGTTGAAATCTAAGTCCCAATGCAAAATTATTATGAGGTAAGGCCTTTAGGAGGTGATTAGGTCATAAGAGTAGAACCTTCGTGAGTAGGATTCATGTCCTTATAAACGAGACTTGTGGGAGCCTATTTGCCCTTTCCACCACATGAGAACAAAGCTAGTCTTCATGGTGCCATCTATGAAGCAGAGAGTGAGTCCTCACCAGACACAGAATCTGTTGGCTCCTTGACCTTGGACTTCCCACGTTCCAAGACTGCAAGTAATAAATTTCTGCCATTTGTAAGTTACTCAGTCTAAAGTATTTTGTTATAGCTACTGGAACAAACTAAGATACTGCGTAAGAAAGAAAAAGAAAAACATTGGTACAATGGAGAGGAAGTGGAGGAGTTGGAGGAAATGAGGCCATAGTACGAACACCACCTAAAGAAGCTAAATCTCCAACCTCCCCAAGATTCGGTGAGAGAAGAGGGTGTGAGATGACGGAAATTCCAATAGAAATGTCAAAAAGATGGAGAAGGAGTTTGAAACATCCAGGTTGCACTCCACTTCCCACCACGTCCAACACAGCAAGGTAGCTTTGGCTAGACTTGACAACCTCCCCTACAATATGGCTGAGCTATGAAACATGAGAAGAAATTTGCACCACTTTCTGGTGCATCAAAACTTCCCACAGGTTCCTTGTTAAGAATTAAAGGGAGCTGGAGTCACCAGATGGAGGAGGTGTTGATTCTTTAATAACTACAACAAGCAGAGTCCCCCTACCAAGTGACCAATGCCCACTCCTAAGCTATGGGTAAGAAATAAAATTCACTGTGCTAAGTCATTGAGATAGGGGCTATTGTTATGGAACTAACCCTATCTAATTCTGGATAAAAGGGGTCATTAAAAAGCAGTTCCTATCAGGATAAATAGCTAATGCATGTAGGGCTTACTACCTAAGTGATAGGTTGATAGGTGCAGCAAACCACCATAGCACACATTTACCTATGTAACAAACCTGCATGTCCTGCATGTATATCCTGGAGCATACAATAAAGCAAAATTTAAAAATAGCTCCTAATCTGACCAGGTTAGATTGAGGAGTAAACTTTGGAGGTGCATTTTATTACGGTTGGCAAGGAGCAGGAAAATTTGTCAAAGGCGCTGATGTAGAAGACTGTCCTTCCCCTGATATGAGTCAGGCCAGGTGTTCCAAAGCAGATGTGGCCATTCCTGGGTTTCTTGAAACCTTAAGCAGGGGGCTCCTTGTTTATCCTAGAGCCTGGTCCACTGACTCTCAGTAAGGAAATATGTACTAAATACATGTCTGGAACTCCAGAGTACTTTCCTAATGAACGACAGAAGCACACCGAGTTCTACTGAGGGCAGCTGCCAGGCAGGAACATGGGGTAGGCGTGAGTGTCCATCTGTGGCATCAGAGAAGGAGGCAGAGGTCACCAGGCTGCCTCCTGGTGAGCAAGCTGGAGGAGGGTGGGCCACTCAGAGCAGATACAAAGAAATAAAAATTAGTTTCCCCTCTGCTCTACCTCCCCCAGCTCATTCCACTTGTTTCTCTTGGGATACTGAGGCAGTGCTCTCCTTCCACGCCCACCCCATGCCTGCAAACACAGTTGTGCTTCACATATGTAAATTGCTGTATCCTGTGGCCACCAGACATTGAAATCAGTACTACAGTGCGTTTTCAAAGGTGTGGAAGACCTGGCTATCCATCCCTTCTTATCCACAGTCCCTTGAGAGTGAAAGGGAAACAATAGATTCATTTCACAAAAATCATCACATTTGCATATTTTTATCATGAGCTCAACGAATGATTTTAATTAAACCGTTTTTAAAGAGGGTAGAGAGGAAGAAAGGCAAGATGGTAAATATTTAACACCTAATCAAGGGGAGAGAAGCGTGAAGCCGAAGCCCTCATTAAGCTGCAAAGAGGAGGGGGACCTTTGGAAGCAACCCGGGTTGGAGCCCCTGCCCGCCCTTATCAGGGAGGTGACACTAGGCCAGCTGTGTCACCTCTTTGGGCCTCATGTTTCTCATCTGGTGAAATGGGGAAAGTGCCAACCTTGTGGGATTATTGTCAGGAGGGCCTAATGATATTAGCAATAATAATGGCCAACATTTCTAGGGTAGAAACTGTGGCCAGGCATTTTATCCAGATTGCAGCCTTGAACCCTTGTATTGAAGCTATAAAGGAAGCACTGTTCACTTCCTCAGTTTACTTACAGTAAACTGAAGTTTAGGGAAATTAAATATCTTTCTCAAGGTCTCATTGACTGGCCTTTACCCTGGCTGTCACAACCCAGGACACACATTTTTTGCAACTATATTATCTTGCCTGAACTCTAGTGCCTGAATCACATACGTGCACAGTCTCTCTATTTCTAAAGTTCATGCCAAAGGACTTGTCCAAATATCCAACTTGTCCAAGATGTCCAAATATCTTGTTAGTTATTTCTGCTATGACTTCTAATACCATCAAATATATATTTGTAGAGCATCTTACAAAGCATGCTTGCAAATATTTTCCATCAGAAACACGGAATAACCAGAGATTAGAAAAGTTGGATCATTTGGACAGGGGCACCTTTTACATGGAAGCAGGCCACATGAGACCAGCTTTCCAGCATCCAAGCACCTGCTTCAGAAATTGGTCAGCCACAAGACGGGAGGACCTGAGGGTGAGAGAACAGCTTCAGGCCCCAACTCTTGGGCATCCCCTAATCCGTGGTCATTTTCAGGAGGTAAGATTTCAGTCTGTCTCATTTGGAGGGTGATTGGATGCACGAAATTCAGCCAGGATGCAGGAGATGGGTAAATCTTAAAGTGCGGCCCTTTTAGCACTGTGCTAAGTGCTCTGTTGAGATAATTGTATGGCTGTTTCTGCAATCAGTTCTGAGAAAATTGCTCCTCCCAAATTAGCTTCCCCTTATGCAATAGTTTATAGTTGATGGCATGGAATCACTGCAAAAAAAATCATATATATATGAGCAAATACTGGACAAATTGTCAGGATATATTAACAGAAAAGGACACTTTGATATATGTCACAAATGTGTCTGAATTATACTCCCAAGGAATAAGTCTCTATCTATTTTTCCTCTCTCCCTTTTTTCTACCCTTCCTTCTTCTTTCCCACCTTTCCTTTTCCTCCTTTCCTTCCTTTCTTCCCTCCTTCCCTCCCTCATTCTCTCTCTTCCTCTTTTCCTTCTTTTTCTCCTTCTCTTTCTCCCCTTCTTTTGCTTTTTATTCTCCTCTTTCCTCTTCCTCCACATTCTTCCCCCTTCTTTCTCTTACTCAGTTACACTACTGTCTAGTTTACTCACTTTCTGAATGAGGGAGACAGATTTGAACTTCTAGGCAGAGTTCTATGAAGAAAGACAGTTCTCACGAAGCTTACCATGTGAGCAGTTATTTAGCATTACCTTCATCATGAGTATCACTGCCTTTTCCATAGACATCCTTGTCAATGTTCTCAAGTAGTGAGGTCTCCCTAGTCCTCCTTCCTGCGAGTGGTGGGAAGTGGCAATAGGCTTGATCAGGTGAAATCTTCCTTAAACTCTCTCATTAAATTTCTCATGACCAGGAATACAAGGTGCTTAATTGGAACCATGCAGTTAGCCCCAAGGATTGGGAAGAACTTCCTGGATTTCACCTCCTGTAACAGATGGGGAACCAGAGCCCAGATGAAATGATTCACCCATGGCCATGCACCTAAAAGCATCAGAAACAATCTCTCTCCTCTTCAGGAACTGAGCCCTGTGTGTCCTCCATGGTGCCATATGACCTCAGGCTACAAAATGCAGCTTTCACATGAGTCAAACTCTGTGTCTCTACCTGGGGTCAACCCAGCCAGAGAACAAGCCCACTGCAGCAGTCCTGTGATAAGTAAATGAGTGCAAGGGCTGAGCGTTGCTGAAAAAAAGATATTCATACTCAAATACCTTTTGGTATAACCTGCTCTCCAGTGCCCACTCCCCCTCATCAGCCTGCATATGGCTACATCACCCTTGCACTTTACCTGCTGGGCACCTGAACACTTCTGAGTTTGCAAACATCGGTCTCAAGTGTGACCTTCTTGGCAGTTTACTAAGGGCACCTGGGCTAACCTGTCCAGGCAGCCCCTGACAGTAATGGCACCCTCAGCCCACCCATATGCCACCTCTACTTGTATTTCCTTTGGAGCTCATTTGAATACATGGTTTCTATTTATGGTTTAAGGAGGCAGACCATGAGAGACAGGTCTCTTACTTAGAAACCTGGGAAACAATTAATTGGTTACCTCAAATGAAAGTAAGTAAAACTTTAAATTGTGCTGTGGACTATCTTGAAGAAAAGAACACCACAGGAGAGAGAGGAGATAGAGGCAGCTCTTCAAAGATGTTGAATAGTTGAATAACACAGTTCGATTTGCATTACTCCCAACAATTCTGCCTACCTTGATTTACTCTCCATATATGAATTGTATCTTTATAAATGTGTATTTTGTCCCTACAAATAGGAAGATAATTTTTCCTAGAGAAATTGGACAGACCTGTAAAAATTAAAAATAACTATATCATTTTAAATACAGCATACTATATTATTCAGATTCTCATCCTAATTTTCATAATAACTATTTTGCTAGAATTTTAGCCTATAAACCAGTATAAATTTGGTTTTGGTTGTTTCTGAGTATCAATGTTATGGTTGGTCTTCAGTAATATCAATTTTAATGTCTCATTGATGTTCTCTGGAAAACTTTTTCTTGACCAGAGGACTAATTTATGACCTGAGAGCAACATCTGCATCAGATGAAATTTGTCATCATCTACCATGCAAGGTATTGGTTGTTGCCTAGCAACAAGTCAGGTATACTGAGTATTTGCTGAAATAGATTAGTTGCATTGTTGCCATAACAACTACCTTTCTTAGGTAATTAAATTGATTTGACTCAGATTTGGCACTGGAAAAGTATGTATGTTGTGTGAAGTAGTGTTTGTCCTGACTCCACTACTGATTTTCACTACAGTGTTGAGATCCTCAAAAACGTGCTCTATGATTAGGGAAGGCTTTTTTTGGGTAAAGATGTCACTAAATTAACTAAAATTAACTAAATTGAGCTAAAACAATGTCTTCAAAAGTATGCATGATGAGATAGAACAAGTGAGTTTCTTTGGGAGGAATAGAGCAGTTCTCTATCTTATTCATGATGGTGGCTACATGAAACTACAGATGGAATAAAATCTTATAGAACTAAACACCAAAAATAAATAAATAAGTGCATGCAGAACCTTGAAAAATATAAATAAGCTCTGTAGTTTATACAGTATTATACCACTGTCAAACTCCTGGCTCTAACAATTTGATTTTGATTACATAAGATGTCATCCTTAGGGGTAACTGAATCAAGGGCATTCAGAGCTCTCTATGCTATTTTTTGCAATCCTATATGATGAAGGGTATTCAGAAACTCTCTATGCTATTTTTTGCTACTCCTATATGAGTCTAAAATTATTTCAAACTAAAATGTCTGTAAAAATGGAAGAAAGGGAAGGAGGAAAGAACAAGAGACATTAGAAAGAGAGAAAGAAAAGAAAAAAAGCAGATTTGACTTGGTTGATGTGTAAAGTAGATTCAGTCCTGGGTCCAAGACATGCTGAGCAGGCAATTTACCTGAATGTTTGTTTAGGGAACATTGAGAGTCTTCAGTTTGAAGGAGAATTTATAGTTCGCTGGTCAATCTCTTATTTCATCTGTAGTAAATCTGGCCCCTCTGGCCCCCATTCATAAAGTGCCTACTGCCTAAGAGCACATGTCCCTTGCTCTCAAACACTGTGACAATCAGCATGGGACACCTATATTTTCAAAATGTCTGGCTTAGACCATAAAGTTCAATAGAACAAATTTAAAAAAAAATACTATGTCACGTGTCCCTCAGGGAAACCCAGTGAGATGGGCAAAGCTGATATCCTTATTTCCATTTATCAGATGAAGAAACTGAGGCCTGGAAGGCTGAAAGAGCCAGGACATGATTCTAACCAAGGTCTTCTGAGATGGGGGTCCACTGCTCCTTCCACCATACCTGGTTTTCCCACATGTGATGTTGGGTGACTCATTGATCAGCCTCAAACAACAATAATGACACAGGGACAAGGTGTCTCTTTTCAGTTCTCCTCTGCCTTTGCAGTACACAAGGAAGAAGCCATCATTCAGTGCTAACTTGTCTTCAGTCCATCTCTTGTGCTGTCAACCTCCCCCGCTGATATGGAGCAAGCCTCAAACTTTTGTTTACATTGCCTTTATTCCTGCAATTACCTTCCTTTTAGGCATTCTTTTTGAAATGATATACCTATGTGAAAACAAAGGCATAATGAGTATAAAATAATTGTAGCCATGCTATGACAAAATCCTATACAGCAGTGGCCCAAAAGAATAAGATATTCTAGTTGGGACTGGATGATTAAGTAGCAGCATTCCAGGTAGAAAGAAGAGTATCAAAAGCACAGAAGTGTGACAAAGATAGGTATGGATATGCCAGTGTGTGTGCATCCCTCTAAGGCAAATAACAGGAATGCCGTATGGGATAAAGGGAAAAACAATAAGAAATAGGGAGACAGTATCTCTTTGCTGTTGCACAGAGGAGTTCTAAGAATCAGACTCCAATTCCTACCATGACTTTAAAGCAGGAGAACCAGTGGCAAGGGTGTAGCAAAGGACTAAATGTTTTAAGTATTTTAAATCCAATGTTTTCAAATGTGTGCATTCTCATTTATTTCTTTATTTACTTATGAATTTATTTAGAGACAGGGTCTTGTTCTGTTACCCAGGCTATAGGCCACTGTCTAAATCATAGCTCACTGCAGCCTTGAGCTACTGGGTTCAGGCAACTCTCTTGCCTCAGCCTCTTGAGTAGCTGCGACTACAGGCACATGCCATCATGCTTGGCTAAGATTTTTAAGTTTTCGTAGAGACGGGGTCTCACTATGTTGCCCAGGCTGGTCTCAAACTCCTGGGTCTGCCTGGGCCTCCCAAATTGCTGGGTTTACAGGTGTGAGCCACCCTGCAAACCTTGCACTCTCTTTTAAAAATGCATTGCCTTCGGACAAAGTCTTGATTATTTCCATCTTGGTTGTTTGGTGAAGGTGAAAGACAGAAAAGGCATCAGGATAAAGTGGTGGATGAAGATGAGTATTAGGAGGATGCAGAATTGAGGCTGTGGGAGTAGATACAGCCTGATTTTGAAGTACCTCATTTGAAATCAGATGAACTTGGGGCTTAGTCTCCAGGCTAGTGGTTTTTCAATTTCTTACGTATATAAGAACCACCAAGGAGTGTGTTCGCTTATGTGCATCAGATCTGAAATGCAGACTTTTGGGCCCTAGCTCCAAATACTTTGATGGATTAGGATTTAGCAACCTTTCTGAAATCTATGTTTTTGACTTGTCTCCTAAGCATTTTGGTGCCAAAGCCCTGGTTGTACACATAAAGAAACACAGCTATAGGAAACAGAAACCTACCGAAGAGAACAGAGTAGGGAAATCGAAAACTCAACCTGCATCTTAGAAAGCTTGTGTCTATTTTTTTTCTTAATCATAATATGAGTATTGATGTTTCTGAAAACATAAAAAATGACACATAAGATAACTGACCTAAAGTGCCATCATTGAAAGCCTAACATATACAGTTTGACATATTTACTTGTCATGAGTATTTAAGAAAAAAAAAAGATTCTTTTATAACTACAGCCAACTTCCCCATCAGATGGAGCAGACACAGTATCTAGGGCCCATAATATTTTTAAGGGCCCATGAAAATGGTTTAATCTATTCTAAAATTCAAGAGAAAATGAGCTATTAGATTGAAGAAACATTTTAATGCAGAATACATCATACCAATGAAGTCATCAGATATATACGTTTTTATGGAGGAAGGGACCAATGAAAACAAAAGCGCTTCAGACATAACACACTTTATCTAATCATTTCCCTGTTATTAGACATTTAGGTTATTTCAGAGACGTGGTTGAAATAATAGCAGTCAATTGAATAGTCTTCAATAGAAAGCACTGAATCTAGCCACGCTTATTTTTCTAGAACTATTTAGGTTAGGATGCTTTGCATTCTAATATTGTCTTTTTCTTGGTGGTGGTGATGGTGGCACTAATGTTATTCTGCTGACTTAAGGAAATAGATTGACTATATCTTAAAGATACAGAATCTTCTCTACTAAGGCGCAGGTGATATGTCCTATATGAAATTCCATTCAGGCAGTGGGTTCAGCACAAATTAAAATTTGTTTATTCAGAGTCCAAACTCTTAAGACACAGTTTCTGTTTGTTTCTTGATGCTTCTACGACTCCCACAACCCAATATGCATGATTTAAGGTACTGAGATAAACCCCAAAATCTCATTGCCTTAACTCGACAATTTTTTTTGTTGTTCGCTAATACCAAATCCACTGCCAATGTTATATTCCTAGAAGCCTACCCTTCCTCAAATGGTCATTCTACCTGCAGTGCCAAGTTCTCTCCATTTCTCTAGAACAGGAGTTGACAAACATTTATTCTGAAGGATCAAGTGAAATATTTTTGTCTCTGGGGCCATACGTTCTTTGTGGAAACTATCCAACCCTACCACTGAAGCATGAAGGCAGCCATAGGCAATACATGAATGAATGAGCATGGCTATGCATCAACAAAACTTTATTTATGGACACTAAAATTTGAATTGTATGTAATTTTCACGTGGCCAAATATTCTTTTTTAAATCTTTCTTCAACTGTTTAAAACTGTAATAACTAGTCTTAGCCTTTGGGTCATACAAAAATGAGCAGTGGATTAGATTTTTCTGGGAGCTTTCATTTGCTATCCCTTGATGCAGAGAGTGAAGAAAAAGAAGGTGGTCTTTATAGGTCAGACGTGTGGAGCAGCACCCATCATTTTTGTTCACATTCCTCTGGATGGCACCAGTCCTGTAGTTACCCTAACTGCACAGAGGGCAGGCACCTACTTAAGGATGCACTATGTGCCCAGAGAAAAGTGAGCATGAGTCTTGATGAGTCTCTGTGCTCCATCCCCAAAGACACACTGTATTAGTTCATTTTCACACTGCTGATAAAGACATACCCAAGACTGGGCAATTTACAAAAGAAAGAGGTTTATTGGACTTACAGTTCCACATGACTGAGAAGGACTCGCAATCATGGCAGAAGGCAAGGAGAAGCAAGTCACATCTTATGTGGATGGCAGCAGGCAAAGAGAGCTTGTGCAGAGGAACTCGCATTTTTAAAACCATCAGAATCTCAGGAGACGTGTTCATTATCACGAGAACAGCATGGGAAAGACCCACCCCCATGATTCAATCATCTCCCACCAGGTCCCTCCCACAACATGTGGGAATTATGGAAGCTACAAGGTGAGATTTGGGTGGGGACAGAAAAATAAACCATATCACACACACAGAAGTGTATCCTTTCTGACCTAGGCACAGCACTTGAGGCAGGAAAATAGGGTCTGGAGGCCAGAAACCTAAGGCCAATTCCCACTGACTTCCTAGAACTACACCAAAAGGAAAACCCCAACTTTCCGGGCCCAAGTAGCAAAAGAACGGTGACTACTCCCTTTGCAACTCTTCACTTTCTGTGTGGCAGATGAGAAATGAAAAGTATCTTTGATTGGTCCCCTCCTGCAACCAATCAGACTGGTCAGGAGCATAGTCTTCATTTGCATAGGCCTGTAACTTTGTAACTTCACTGCAGCCTCTGAATTTTCCCCTCCTACAACCAATCAGACATTTTCATAGGGTGTAATTTTGTAACTTCATTTCAGCCTCTGATTGGTCACCTCCCATAACCAATCAGACTGGTCACAGGCCACTCCTTCATTTGCATAGGGTGTAACCAAGTAACCAGTGGAAAACCTCTAGAGGGTATTGAAACCCCTGAAAATTCTGTAACCAGGCTTCTGAGCCACTTGCTCCAGCATGCTCCAACACTGATTGTGGAGTGTTACTGTCATTTCAGTAAATCTATGCTTTTGTTGCTTTAGTACTGCATTTTGTCCAATTCTTTGTTTAAAATGCCAAGAACCTGGACAGCCCTCCACTGGTAACACATTCATACTTTATTTCCTGAAGATGAAGCTTAAATAAAGGCAATTCCTTCTTTTGACTTTCCCAAGGGCTACTTGTTAGACTGACTCTCTCTCTCCCTGGTTTTCTCACTGTACATTTTATCTTGGCATTACTCTCACTTCTCCTTTTAGAATGTGTCCCACTGGAGGACAGTTGTATGACTTTATTCATCCTAATATCCTTCAATCAGGTCTCCACCCAGTGAATTACACAAAGTAAGTCTCAAAATAAGATTGCTTTATAGACCAGATGCGGTGGCTCATACCTGTAATCCTAGCACTTTGGGAGGCAAAGACAGGCAGATCACTTGAGATCAGGAGTTTGAGGCCAGCCTGGCCAAAATGGTGAAACACCATCTCTACTAAAAATACAAAATTAGCTGGGCATTATGGCACACACCTGTAATCCCAGCTACTCAGGAGGCCGAGACAGGAGAATAGCTTGAACCTGGGAGTTGAAGTTTGCAGTGAACCGAGACCACACCATTGCACTCCAGCCTGGGCAAAAAGAGTAAAACTCTTTCTCAAAAAATAAAAAGAAAAAAAAGAGATTGCTTTATAAATTTATTTTTAATGAGGGGGACTATTAAAGCAAGTCTTTGTTTGTCACCTATCCCTTTTTTTTTGCCTGCTTGTTTGAAAAATCATGCTCACCTAGGTGCAAGTCAATAGAAGAGGACTGTAGAATTGCCTCATGATACAGAAGTTTAAGATCTTGGCCGAGCTACCCGAGAAGTTTCTACCCACAACCAATCTTATAAATTGATTGCGGCCATTTCCCCTGATTATGTAGAAACTTGTTTTCAGAAAATCCTAATTACATTTTCTTGATAAAATATTAAATGAGCTGCTTGGAATGATGTGCACTTTCTCAGTCTGTGATTGATTTAAGACGCAAATACAGTGTGCTGCATGAATCTGCTTCATGCTAGGAGCTGGAGCCCTTGTAAACAATGCCAGGAAAGGCAGTCAATGTGATGACTAATTCCAAATAAAAGAAAACTAGAAGCCAGGACCAAATACAACACTGAAAAAGAAAGAACTCTAAATTACAAGGTTCCATGGGATGAGCTGCTCAGCACTCTATAATTCAAGATGCTATCGCTAGAATGCTAATTTTGCCCACTTCCATGCCATTGAACTGTTTGTCTAGGAGAAAAACAGCTTTGCTTCTATTGACTTATTATCGATTTTTCTCTTTAAAAGAATTTTGTTTGACAGATATGCATTCTATTAAATTTATCCAATATGAGTTTTATTTTAAAAAATATCTCACGAATCGCAACTGTATGTGTGGAAGGTAGTGGGAGCTATGGTAACTAGTCAGAAAATCTGGTGTTGAAGACACAGGTTGGGGGGCGAATGAAGAAGCTGCAAGAAGCCATAGGTATTCAGGTCAGGGTGCCAGTGTCACTGGCATCCCAAACATCCACCATTCACCACTCTGTTGGCCAGACCCCAGCATGGCCCATCTGCTCCCACTGACTCCCACAGAGGTCTCCTGGATACACCTCTTCACCTAGTCCTCCCCCACATGTCAGTCTCCAAAGGTGTAGATTTTCCTTTCCACCTCTTAACTACCTCCTGACTCCTCCACCCCTCCCTGAGTGGCAGTCTTTTTGTTGCATTTGTTCCTGCTATCCTCCATTCCAGCAATGCATTGGAACCAGAGAGATTGTTTTCTAATGCAAATCTGAGAATGCCATTCCTAGAGTTTAAATGATCCAGTGATGACTTCTTCCTCTTCATGTAAAGAGGTATGACTGCACACCCCATTTTTCCCAAGACAATCCCAGTCTATGCCTGCTATCCCAGCGTAATCATTAATAGCACCTGTGTTTGCTATCTCAAGTATTTCTGTCAGAAGGATAAATATTATGACATTCCTAGTTTATATGTGATATTGTAGGAGTGGCTTGCTCCTTCATCTGCGTCCTTGCTCTGTGCTTTGTAGCCACTCTGGTCTTCTGCAACTTCTTTGAAAGACATAGACTCCCTCCTGACACAGGTGTTGCTTCCCTGTCTGTAGTGCTCTGTGCCTCCCCACCCTCCCCTTCCAGCTGCTCTGCTGACTCCCAGCAGCCTCCAGAATGACACTTCCTCAACTCCCTGACCAGGATATATTCTCCTATTACATCATCAACTCATTGTCTTAATTCTTAGCACTTACCACACTTGAATAGTTGTGCTAATTTTTAATATTGGTGTTCAGTGTGTCTATTATTTTTTTTACTGGAGTACAAGGTCAGGGAATGCATAAATGCAGAAAACCCACAAGACTGGCACATAGATGCTCAAAAATATTTGTCAAATGAATTAATGAATGAATCAATGAGTAAAGGCAGAAATGAGTGAAGAGATGGTTATTATAGGAAGTGAAAACATATAGCTATAATTTCTATAAATAGGTATAATTTCATGAGGATACAACTTGCCACCTTCTGGAACAACATGCATGATATATGTGTCGAAGGAGCTCATTTGAGAAAAAGGAAAATTAGAGAGAAACCAGGAAGAGCAGGTGGATGGCTGAGGGGAAAAAATGGCAGTTCGGAGAGGAAAAACAAAGTAAAACTGTGCTATGCAAAATTGTTTTCTCCTCTTCTGTATGAAGCTAATAAAATCTGACCAGGTTTTGGAGTACCTCTGGAAGCTGGCTTACAGGTGAGAAAATAAATGTAAGAGATGTCAGAGGCAGCTGTGGGCACCTGAGAGCGAGATGCACATATTGAATGCCCCCAGCTCCCGTGGTGTCCCCAAACCAGCACCCTCCAAAGCCAGTCATTTTAACTGAAATGCAACTTAGAAAAGTAGTTTGTAAACTAACAGGAATGAACAAACTGAAACTTAACCCGTACATGTTGATGATCACTCTGAACTTTATTTGGAAGTTTCCTACAGTTTGGAAAGAGTATTTAGGACAGCACAATCCAATAAAACTTTCTTGAATAAGAAATTTTCTGTTTTTCATTGTCCAATATGGTAGCCACTAGCCATGTGTGGCCATCAAGCCCTTGAAACATGGCTGCTGCAATTAAGAAATGGAGTATTAAGGACTAGTACTAAGGAATAGTATTACATTCTGTATAATTTTTATTAATTTAAATAGTGGCCACCCTAATGGACAGAACAGTTTAGATGATAATAAACCAGACAAGCCTTGAAAAGAACTGGAATTAGCAGAATTTTGATTGAGAAGGTCATCAGAATTGTAAGACCGATTTGAATAGTAGACAAAGAGTTTGTTGGCCAATTGAAGAAAAGAAGATGAGAAGCGGAAGATGCACAGAGAGAGAGAGAGAGAGAGAGATGTGGTTAAGGAAGATTAACTCAGCAGCACCAGAAGGATGGGGAACGGCCCTGGAGTGGAGAGAGAGGAATGGGGAGATAAGAAAGGAGGCCCATTATTACTTTAACGTAGTCCTTTTAACTTGATAAATCAGCCCTGACATCTGAAATCAGTTCCCTAGTAAACCCTAGGCCCCAGAACGTCCGTTTGTCAGTGGAATGGCCTGTAGGCAGGCCATTAGGTCAGAGAAAGGGTGAGCCCCCATGGTAATCAGTAAGTGTAAATCAGGGAACTGGCCGTGAAGCTGAAAGGTTAAGACCTGGTGAGAGAGGCCAAGTGCTATTTTACTGCTGTGTTAGAGAGCGTGTTAAGCCAGTTGGAAATTGCTTTAGTACCAGCACGTAGCCTGGTGAATTACTGAGGGGATGCTTTCCAAGTTTGTGATGCTGAGTTGAAGTGGCCCCTATGAAGGCTGACAGATTCAGCCACCTTCTGCTTTTGTCTCTCTTTTGCTTTGCCCTTCCAAACCATCCATCTTTAAACCTCTGTCTCATCATCAATAAAATATGTGTAATAATGGTATTGACCCTGTAGCATTGTGATGACAATCAAACATAACGCTTATCTTATACTGAACGTAGAGTAGCCGCTCACAAAAGTGCTTGTATGCTTTATATTCTCTTTATAATGTCCACTCATGGGCTTTCTCCTTACTTATTACTTTAGCTATAATCCTCAAAGACATGACCAGCCCTCATGCAGCAGAGATATAAAGACACAGTAAAGATATGAAGATATAAAGAGATATAAAGACAGTGCTTAAAGACTGTCAGCAAGAATATCCTTTTAATCTCAGCCATCGCGTATTAGCCACAGGACAGGTAATTATTTCTTTGACATGTGCCAGTGGAAGTTGCTAAAGATAACAGAAAGAATATAAAGTAAATCACAAATATCTAAAACAGCAATAATAATAATAAATAGCTAGAATAGGAATTGAAATCAAAATAACAAAAGTCCAGGATGAAGAGTCATTTACATTGGTATTTCCCTGAGCTCTGAGAAAAGACAACAAACAGACCAACAGCTCCAGCAGCTCCACTTCCTACTGAAACCAAGTGCTGTCCCTTACATGTGGCATCCTGCATAGTCTTACCCCAGCCTTCTGGGAAGCAGTTAGGACATAGAGGGTGCCCCTAGGAGCGTATAGAGGAGAAATCATAGGGAAGTCAGGCTAGACCTACAGGGCCCAGTAAGCCAGGCCAAAGATTTAGGATTCTGTTGAAAGACAGACCTATGTCCACTGCAGAACTCTAAGTAAGGGAATGGCTTGCTTACAGTAAGAAGAACACAGCGGGGAGATTCTAAAATCCAAGCATCGGGCCAGGTGCAGTGGCTTATGCCTGTAATCTGAGCATTTTGGGAGGCCGAGGTGGGAGGATCACCTGAGGTCAGGAGTTTGAGACCAGCCTAACTAACATGACTAAACTCCATCTCTACTAAAAATACAAAAATAAGCCAGGTGCGGTGGGGGGCGGGGCACCTGTAATCCCAGCTACTCAGTAGGCTGAGGCAGAGAGAATCGCTTGAAGCCAGGAGGCAGAGGTTGCACTGAGCCAAGATCGAGCCATTAAACTCCAGCCTGGACAACAGAGCGAGACTTTGTCTCAAAAAAAAGGAAAGAAAGAAAAGAAACCCAAGCATCATGGAAGTCTATTTCTTCTGTCTTTGTGGAAGTTGCAATCTCTTGTGCATTCACTTGTGATTTCAAGTTCGGCTTGAGTTGGTAGAGGAACGAAAGTGGGAAAACAAACTGGAAGGCTCTGGGAGAGCCCATCTGTGAGCAGGCAAGGACCTGAGGGATGTATGCGTGGCGGTAATGAAGAGGGGTGGCCCCGGGAAAAGATACTTTGGAGAAAGACATGGCAATGCATCAGGGTGATTTTTATGTTTGTTAATTGTGCATTAAAATGAATGAAGACAATTTCCTAGAAATTCATGTTTTCATTCAAAAAGAAAGTACTAACTCATTTGTCTTCATTTACCAAATATTTTTTCTAGTTCAAGCCAATGTTCTTTTGGACTGATAACAAGAAAAATAGAAATTTAGCCCTTTATGAATTATAAAGATTCTAGACATCACTCTCCCGTTCCCCACATGAATTATTTGCTATTTCAGCAACTGAAAGTCTTCCTTTTCTTTTCACTTGAACTGGAAAGTTAAATCCTGAACTCCAGGAATACCCACACACTATGAATCTCTCCACAATCCTTTCACATTTTCACCCTCAAGCTGCTTTCCTTCCATGGAAGACTGGCTGTCTTCCATGACAACCATCCCTAAATAACTTTTCCAGATCACTTGAATTTCTCTTTCTGTGAGATGTTAGCACATATAAGAAAGTTCCCCAGTATTCATTTCTTAATCAGAATCTTGATTCTGATTAAATTCAACTATCTAAAGATCACCTTGAACTCCACCATTTAAAGACTATCTTGATCTGTAATATCTGGGGGCAATAGAAACTTAGAGAATATACGGAAAGCTATAAACAGTCTCCCTAAAAAATGTACACTTGCACTCATCCACAAAATGTATAGACAACTTTAGGTGATTTTAAGATGCTTGAAGCACAACTGTGGATCTGTCACCAAGCCAAGACACCATATTTTATGATCTATGGGATAATGCTCTTTCATTGGATTATATTGCCTAATATATATTGGTTAATAGTCCCAGTTAATCTTTAAGTTCATTGAGAACTGTGAGCATGTCTTTGTTACTTGGCTCCATGGCTGATTTACGGATAGGATTTGAGGTGGTATGAACCTAAGCTGTTTTCCTAGATCCATCAAATATCAACCGTACTGTCCCAGCACATCAATAAACTATTCTCAACATCAGTTCCCACACCTGCCAATATGAGCAGAGTTGCACCTCATACCCAAGGTGGCTTTGTAAAAGATCTGAGATTGTCTATTAAAAACATTCAGCCACGTGCAAGGCACATGGTAGAAATGCCTTAAATGTTAGTTTCACTTATTTCAGGAAAAACTTTGCAAATGATGTGACACCTTAAAAATGCCTGTGGAACTAATTGTGGAACAAACACAGAAATAAATGAAAGAGAAATGAATGTAAGTTTTTAATAGCACCACTCCAAGGATTTGCAGCTCACTTAAAATTGTTAGCATTAATTTTAAAAATAAAGTCTGTAACCAATGTTATAAAAGAAGATAAAGCGAATGTGCAGACATAGTCAATTTCATTGTAACCTTCTGCAATAGTCCATATCTTGAGTTAACTTTCCCCCCAAAACGTTGTATAAATTAGGATTCTTCAATTGCAAGTAACAAAACACTTAACTTGAACTGGGTTAACACAAAAAGACAGTTTATTTATTGGTTGAGTAACCCTGGTAACCTGTTTAGTTACAAATCAAATGAGGTTTTTTTTCCAGACCACAATGAATGATGTGGCCAGGACTTGGCTTTTTCATTCTCTCTTATTCCATTTCCCTTCTCTCTTCTCTCCTCCCCCATCTTCCCTCCATCTCTAGCCTCTGCCTCCTGGGTCCATTCTTCTGTAGGTTCTCTCTTCATAGTCCAACATGGCTGATAGAAACTTCCAAGGCTACAGGTTTTGCTCCACGTTTTGAATGAAAACCAAATAATCTGCTTCCCATAAAGATCAATTGGAATTGTCTCTCATTGCCACTGTTTGGCCTGAACAGTGTCATGTGATCCTCTCTGGTCTGGACTAATTATGTTGGTCAAAGGATAGAACATGCAGGTTTTCTTAAACTCATGTGAGCTCACAGTTGGGCTCTGTGCTGGCCAAACCACATGTCTGAGAAGGATGGAACCATCTTAGTCTGCAGATAAGGGAGAGTAGTGGGTTGAATTGTGGACTCCTGAAAAAATATGTCCACTGAGAACCTTAGAATGTAACCATATTTAGAATAAACGCCTTTACAAATTTAATTAAGGTATGGATCATGAAATGAGCTCATTTTGGATTAGGGTGGACCCTAAATCCAATAACAAGTTGTACTTAGAAAGAAAAGAAGACACTGTCACAAAGAAGAAAACCCTGTGTGAAGGCAGGGATGGGAGAGATGAAGCCACAATACAAAGAATGCCTGGAGCCACCAGAAGATGGAAGAGGCAAGGAAAGATTCTCCCCTAGAGCCTTTGGAGAGAGTGAGGCCATGGTGACACTTTGATTTCAGACATGCAGCATTCAGAACTATGAGAGAATAAATATCTGTTGGTTTAAGCCACGCAGTTTGTGATCACTGGTTACAGCAACCTTGGGAAACAAACATGGTGGGGCAGCAATAATGGAGGCTGGAGAAATATCTAGGACCAATCCATCATCAAGACCTATTCATAGCCGTTAACTATGGAGAAGCCTCCAAAAGACAATTTACCAAACGGCAACAAGCACCCCTATCGTGGGAATCACTTTAATACTCACAGTAGAGCAATGAGCAAAACAAGGTTCCTATCCTCAAAAAGCCCAACATCTAATATACAAACAAACAAAAGAACAGAAAACCCCAACACAATGGTAACAGTGCTGTTGGAAAGGGAGGGACAGAAACCAGTGTAGGTATAGAGAAGGGTTTCCTAACCCAACCTTTTAGATAATGAAGGTGGCAAGACTGAGGGAAACTATGTTTGCAAAAGCTGCTTTCAGAAGATGAGTCTTGGTTTATATTTAATAGGCTAAGAAGGAATTAATCAGCAAACAAGGAAGGTAAGGGTCTGTCCCTGAACTCTCTGGAGATCTTCCAGTTTCCCAAGAAGAAACTTGGCAAATCTTTTGGATTCTCTAGGGGATCATTCACCCCTCACTTCTCTAATTCTTCAACAAGGACACTCACAGTCCTCCTGGGGGCACCGTTTGTCCCTAGGGCTTCTCTTACTTGAAGGTAAACATTCTCCCAGTGAACCCTTCTTTTTCCCTGCATTTTCTGTGCACCACCAAGCTGAGAGTCTCCTTTTCCTTTTAGTTTTGACAGCCAGATCCGTCAAGGCTGGTTGCCTCCATTTGCCTTGGACACATCTTCTGCATATAGATTGATGAGCTTAATCAGTGAATCAGGAGAGAGCCTTGGGCATCAATCACTGTCAATGTGCCTTCTTCCTAACTTCTGATTTGCTGCTTCCAGTTATGAAGGCAATAACACAGTTTCTCTTAAAGGTGAAGCTGAGGTGCCCAAAGTTTTGAATTTGCATATGGAAAGAAAGTTCTAATAACAGTGTTCAGGGTAATCAGCCAGAGAGAGAGAGAAAGAGAGAGAGAAAGAGAGAGAGCACTTCCTCCTTAAGGGTCATGTTTCTCCAGAGTCATCAACCTTCTGACCACATTACTCAAGATCCAGGGTGAAGGAGAAGATCATGTTAACAGTTCACTTAGAATTTGAAGTAACATGTTTCCTATTCCTTTTCTTCCCACATTGCTGTCTTCTCATCTTTCATTCAGTTTTAGGAAGCATCCTGGTGGGACATATGAGACCATTCTCATTTTTCCTTCTGTTGGGATAAAAGCCTATATTTCTGTGAGTCCTTTTCAAAGAAAAAAAATAGCATAGTGCTACCCAGGGGCAGACGGCACCTGTGTTCTCTTGTCAGTTTCACTGATGCACCCGAATCCACCTGCCACACAGTCATTCTGGCCTATACTGAAAACACAATCTGATGATATCACTTCACAAAAGAGAAAAATGGGAATCATTTTACAGCAAGAGCTCAAAATCCCTTCAGTGATATTCCTTCAGCAATTCATTCACTCATCTATGCATTCAACCAACATGCACTCAGTATCTCATGTGTGGCAGACACTACTCAAGGTTCTGAATAAACAGCAATAAATAAAACTGTTCTGTGATCACAGAGGTTATATTCTGATGTGCAAGGATCTCCACAATCTGGACCCAATATAATTTTAAATTACTTTATTGAGGTATAATTTGCATTTAAAATGGATTTATTTTAAGCACGATTTAGTGAGGCTTGAGAAAAAATAAACCAATGTAACCACCACTATAATAATAAGAACATTTTTGCCACTCCAAAATTCTCTCATACATCTTTTCAGTTGACTCATTCTGCCCTAGGCAGACACAGCTCCAATTCCTGCCACTGGAAGGAAACTTTTCTAAGGCTCATGTATCCCTATCCAAAGGATACATGAACATAGGATACATATCCTTATCCTTATCCAAAGCCTTTTCTAAGGTTTGAAGCTTTTCTAAGGTTCATATATCCTTATCCAAAGGATATTTGAACAAAGGATACATATCCTTATCCTTATCCAAAGCTTCATGTATCCGTACTTTGTTACTTATTATTACTCAGTAATATTCTTGTATGACTATATCATAATTTATTTATTCACTCACTGGTTGGTGGACACATGAATTATTTCTGGGTTTTGACTACTTCACAATAAAGTTGTTATAAATGTACTGAAAAAGTCTTTGAGTGGACTAATGTTTTCACTTATCTTGGATAAATTGGAAAATAGGATCTGCACATAAGTGTATGTTTAACATTGTAAGAAACTTACAAAATGTTTTCTCAGTCTATGAGCACTCCAGTTGTTCCATGTCCTCACCAACATTTGGCATCATCTCTTTTAAATTTCAGCCATTCTAGTGTGTGTGCTGTGGTATCTCCTTGCAGTTTTAATTTGCGTTTCCCTGATGATTAATGTTGTTGAGTTTCTTTTCATGTGCATGTTAGATCTCTATATGTGATATAGTTTCCTTTATGAAATATCTGTTCAAAACTTGTACCCATTTTTAAAGCAAGTTGGTTGCTTTATCGTAATTTAGTTGTAGGTGTTCTTTATATTGTCTGCATACTAGTCTTTTGTCAGATACATGTATTGTAAATATTTTCTCTCAGAGTGTACCTTACCTTTTTATTTTCTTAATGATTTCTTTCAAACAGCAGGGTTTTAAAATTATTAATTTTAAATTTTATTGCCTGTGCTTTTTGTATCCTATCAGTGAAATCTTTGCCTTTTTTGTTAGCAAATACTTTTTTTATGTGCTTTCTAAAAGTTTTATAGTTTTGTAGTTTACATTGACTTATACGATCTGACGCAATTTAATTTTGATTTTGATGTAAGAAAAAAATCAAGTTCCCACCCCTTTTCCTAAATGTTAAAGTTGTTTGAGCACCATTTATTGAAAAAAACTATTCTTTTTTCAATAGGACCTTGTTGAAAATCAACTGATGAAATGTGTGTATATTTATTTCTAGTTTGCCTATTTTGTTCCATTGATAGGGATATTTATCCTTCTGTCTTTATTTCACCTTCACTTTTGAAGAGTATTTTTTATGAATATGGAATTTTAGGTTGGTTTGCTTTTTCTTTCAGAATTTAAAAATGCCATTCCATTGTTTCCTGGATTGTATAAATTCTGACAAAAACTCAATAATTATTTTACAATTTCCTCCTTTGTCTAATTGCTCACACTGCTTTTAAAAATAATAATAAAAAAAGTTTATGTTACAACAGCCTTAAATTTACAGAATTGTTGCAAAGATAGTACAGAGGGTTCTCCTTTAATTCACATCTGGTTTTTTCTATTATTAACATTTTGCATTAGTAAAGTAAATTTGTTACAATTAATGAGCCAATATTGATGTACTATTGTTAACTAAACTCTATATTTAATTAAAATTTCCAAATATTTTCCTAATGTATTTTTCATGTTTCAGGATATCATCCAAGATACCACATTTTACTTCATCATCATATCTTCTTAAGTACCTCTTGGCTGTGACAGTTTCTTTGACTTTCCTTATCTTTAATGACTTTGACAGTTTTGATAAGTACTAGTGAGATACCATGTAGAATGTCCCCAGGTAGGATTTGTCTGATGTTTTTCTCATTATTAGACTAGGGTTGTGGACTTAAGGGAGGAGGCACAGAGATAAAATGTCATTCTCATCATATCTTATCAAGGGTACATGCTATCAATATGAGTTATCACTGTTGATTTTGACTTTGATTACTCAGCAGAGATAGTGTTTATTGGGGATCAGTCTAGCTCTCCTGTAGTCTGTAAATGTTGAGTTCGCTTCTATAGACGCTTGCAGATGCCCTCAGTCTGTCTAGTGCAGTGCTGGAGTTAAATGCATGTTGCTGCAGCTCTCTGTACCTGGCATCTTATAGGAGGTCCTCCAAGAGGCCCTTGTCCTTTTCACGTGCAGTGGTTATAGAGAGAATGCTTATTTATTTTCTGCTTGGAGTTTAAATGCCACAGTGTTTTCTGTGAAAAACCAACTGACTTTCTATAGAATATCAAATCAAGCTGCTGGTCTGCTTAAAATGCTTCAATGTGTTCCTGTTTTACAGGGGATAAAGTTCAAAATAATTACCATAGATCACAAGACCTTGCTTGAAGACATCCCTGTCTATCTTACCTCAAACTTTTGCCCATTCTCCACAGTATCTGCATCTCCTCCGGGCCTGGAGCTCCCAGGAAGGCAGAGAATGTGAATGCCTTGCTGACTGCTATGAGCCTGATAAACTACCTATGATACAGTAGATTACATTGGTTAATGATGTCATTGTCTCTAGGTAATAAGCAATGGGTCAAGCCAGAAATAATTTACTCTTTATTTATCAGAAAATTTTCAGGTAGGTTGTTCCAATATTGGTTTGCCAGCTCAGTGAGATCACCAGAAATCCAGTATGTTTCATCCCTATCTCTACCATGTCCAGCATGATGGGCTTCTTTATGGCTAGGCTTGTTGTCTCATGGTTCTAAGATAGCTACAATGGCTCTAAGTATCCTATCTTCACATGAACGCAGTCAAAGATAGAAAGCAAGAGATGACCAGGGTGATGATGAAGAGCTCTCCTCATGAATCTCTCTACTTTTACCAAGTAGATGGAAATGTGATTATAAGGCTTTGCAGCTTCTATAATTGGACGTAGGTGAGGCAAAAGGTTTATAAAGAAATATATAAAGAAATATGGGGTAGCGTCTAATGTGGTGCTCAGAAAATACATCTTTAGTGGGTAAGCAAAGCATTTGTCTAGAACCACTTCAATTAAGCATGATCTCATGTTCATTATTGGGTACAAATCTTTATCCCTTTTTGACACCTGGAACTCAAATAGATCCAAGTGATAGTTACTGAAATGCTGAAATCTCACTCAGATCTACCTGCCATCAGCGTCTCAGCCATTTCTAATTCCATGAATGCAGTATCCCTGTAAGTGGCTCTGACCATCCAAGGCTGAGATCTCTCTCCTAGGTTGAAACTCGAGATGACCAGACCCTCCCAGAGCTCCCAAACTCTGAGGAAGCAAAAAAACACTTATATGACAGAAATTCCAAACTCTGCAACTGCTCAGAGTTTTTCTTCAGAGTGGCTTGATTCATTACTATTAGTCAGTTATAACATATTTCTGGCACCAGCCATGGACTTATTCAGTGCAACTCACTATAGCTGCTTGTGCAATTTATGTTTTTAATTTTATAAACAGTGTCTAGTTGCTATGGTCAAAAGAGGGGTGTGGGTTCATACATAAGCAAATATTGTGTTCTGGTTACATCATGCTATAGCTGCAAATATGTACAAAAATATGGCTTTGTTCATCAGATGATGGTGCTGACAGCTGCATTGCAATGGCCATTGAATTATAACCATGCACATAAAGAGAGAGATAAAAGGCATCAGTAATGTGTGGCATATGACATGCACACACGTACACACACAGGGGGCTCAAATGCAAGCCCCCAACAAGCTCAGAGCCATACATACTGACACAAATTACTGACACAAATACAGTCATGCCCAGGGCCTTGGCTTTGTTATACCAGCTCGTAGAATCCCTTTTATTTTCTACACTTCCTGTTACTGAGAAGATTTTGGCAAGTATAATTTCAATTTGAATGCTATCTTCCAAGACAAAGATGTGAGGAGTAAAAGATTAAAGAATCTGTTTATTAGATCTACAATAATCAGAAAAACAGCAATTTGCCTTATGTGTTTCTAGCCCTTTTCACATAATGCATTCTCCATGATGGGAAACTAGGACCTGGAACACTGTCCTGAGGGTAGAGGGCAAGGGAGGGTGAGGTGGTGAAAGAGATTCACTCAATGTGACTGTGGTAGACTGATCATGCTGCTTCTCTACCTCAAGAAAGAGTGCCCTTTGCTGTATAACTTTGCAGTACCCTCTCTCCATGAGTGGACTCATTCCTGGACTTAAGCTTTAGGACTTATTTTGACAATGGGATAGTAGAACATTAGAAGTAAGGCCAGATTTTTCAAATGCCCTTACCCACCTCTGCTTCCTCTTTCCTCCTCTACAATTGCCCTGAGAACATAGTGAGGCCAGCCTGCTAAGGTATAAGATACATCAGACAGAGCCAGGATGCCCCAGTTGTCCTAGCTGAGGCCATTCTAACCCAGCTGACAGCTGGCTGACCCCGACCTGCAGCTGACAGTCCATGCTTGAGTAAGCCCAGCTGAGACCCAAAGAGTCATTCAACTGCCTTATGGAATTGAGAACAATCATAAATATTGTTTCAAGTCACTGAGTTTGAGGGTGATTTGTGATCATCAATGACTGAAAGAAAGATATAGCAGGTTATAGATCTAGACCTAATTCCCTGAATTCCTGCTTTCAAATGAGTGATTTTCCCCCCAATACTCCAGGTTTACAGAAGGAGAAACTGAGGTGCAGTGTGATTGAATCATTTAAAGCTCATAAAAATCCTGAGTTTTAAGGTAAAATCCTGCTATTGATTTTAAAGACTGGGCTAATCGTTAATTTTCAAGAGTATATTCTAACAATAGTACTTACATTTTAGCATAAGATGAGATGCACAAAATCTCTTTCCATAGTTTCCAGGGCTCAGGAAGAGTTTAACCAATTCATCTTTGAGTGAATGGAAGTGTGGTTTCAACTCAGCATCCTCCACCCAGCAGGAATGGCTTCTCATTCATACTGGACCCTCCCAAGCTCAATTTCACACCCACACTGCTGGCTCTTCAAAGTAATTAATGACTCCTCTTCCTTCACGCCTGCTAGTGAAGCCAGGCTTGTTGCTTTTCGGCATTCACCCCAATCATTCTCCTGGTGTACCCAGTTCACCTGGGCCCCAAAGTGGACGGGGAACTTGACAGACACAGGGAGTGGAGAGATGATACAATACATGAACATGATCCTGCTCAAGAATTCAGCCCACCATTCAAGGGTGTGATGATTCAGTCTTCTCTCACTTTCTCAGACCCACATGCTTCCTATTAGTTCCCTTCTCCAACCTGAGCATCAGAAGAGGTCACTTCTAATTTCTAGGTATAATCCAAATGCCAGGTAAGGTCTCCCAAATTCATCTGTCCATACCCAACCCATATTTTAAAATCTACCTGCAAAATAGCCATAAGTTCAGGAATGGTATATTTCCCCAGGAGGTAGTGCCCTCATGCTTTCTAAATTCCCTCCAAGTTGTCCCTGGGACACTTTCATTTATGGTACATGCACTACAGTTTAGCACTTTTGCCATTTGCTCTTAAGATAATTGTTCTTGTGCTATATTTGAAGAAACCAAGACTTGAGGACCATGTCTCTGGCCCATGTCATGATCTGGTATTGGGTAGGTATAGAATTTGAACCCTAAACCATTGACATCTTATGTCAAGTTCCTTAAACCCACACCCAGCATTTTCACCCATGTCATGCTATTTGCATGTGACTTGACACAAGGCCATCTGTAGGGGTTTGAATGACAGTGGTCTTTATAGCGTTGAAGGAAAAACTTCTTTGTGAGTTAGGTGGCTATTGGTGTAGCCTGACACTGAGCTTTTCCAGCAACAGTGTGGCCAGATTTCACCTGCTTTGCTGCTCCTTGATCGTGGCTGGTCCCTTCCCTTGCAGTATCAGAAATCTTTTCTCAGAAAACAAAATCAAAGCAAAATACAGACAATAAACTTTCATCTCTAACCTGACCATCTTTTCTCTCTGCTGTCCTACCTATGTAGATCAAGCTACCTCCTTCCCAGATACTGAGAAGAAAGGATTCTATTTTGTTGACGTACATTCTGTCTACTTAGCTGCATTTGCCAAACATTTCAGAGTAGTCTCAATCACATAGACTTTCACAGCTTCTCCAAACATCCCAGCCTGGTGAGTGCAAATGCACATAGTGCTTCAGGCAACTTATGTTGCCTTGTGATGAAATATAGATTGAAAACATTTAATATATATATTAATTGCTCCATAGATGGTGGTGACTTTATAAGAGCAATTTCATTCCATTGTTTGAAAAACATTTTTGAGAATTCTGAAAACTAGCTGCAACACATGCTTTCTTTTAATTCCATATGCTGGAAACAAATCCTACCATATCACGGAATGATGACTATCCAGATTTTAGGTTTTGCATCACATGAATGTAAAGCAGCAGCCCTCCCACGCGATGTCCTTTTTATCTCATGCCGTAATTTTCCAAATACCCCAATGCAAAGAGTTGTATATATTGAAGCCAAGCCCAGAGCAGATTTTAAGTTTAAGAAACAAAGAGTTCTTGAACCCCAAACATAATACCACTTTCATATACATTATGTTAATTTTCCTTATTAACTCAAAAATCTATGGGGAAGATTATTATTTCCAATTTGTTCATGCAGAAACTAGCCTCAGGAAATGTAAGTGACTTGTATGTAGCCATGTGTCTTGTTGGTAGTGTGATCACTATTCAAACCCAGGAAAATGCAACTCCTAAGACCATGCTGTTTCTGCTCCAGTGTGTTGACTCCCAGCTAGAGGTTTAGAAAGAGAGAAATCTGAAAGAGGATTGGACCTGTATCCTCCAGGTTTTTTCAGGGAGACAGAACCAATATTACACACACACACACACACACAAACACACACACACACACACACACACACACAGACTTTATTTATTTCAAGGAATTGGCTCTTGCAATGATGAGGACTGGCAAGTCTGAATCCCACAGGTTAGACTAGCAGGCTGGAAACTAAGGCATTATTCTTCTCCAAGAAATCTCAGCTCTTGTTCGTAAGGCCTTCAACTGATTGGATAAGGCCCACACACATTATAAAAGGTATTCATCTTTATTTAAAGTGAAGTGATTGTAAATGTTAACCAAACACATTCACAACAACACTGAGATTCACATTTGATTGAATAACTCGGTATGGTAACCTAGCCAAGTGAAAAATAATCATCACAGGGCTCAAATGCCAGAGCCTAAGTTTCTCACCTTCATAGTAAGTCCCTACAGCTTTAAGATAAGCTCCAAAAGACTACAACTATATCTGGTCACACTCTATGTAAAACATGCAAACAAACTAATCTCAAACATTATTATTCATACATTTGAACATCGTAATAAGAAATATTTTGAGCATCAACTTAGAACATTAGCACTGTTTTGATTGAAAATAGGAAATCAGGGAATAGAGAATTCTAATACATTTGTTGTCTTCTGATAAATTGGTTTCATTGGAGAGACAATAAAATTAAGTTGAAGATAATTTAGCTGTATACTTTTTAGTTGGGTAGTACGGTCACTATGGTCAGTGAATAAAATCTGTAATTTACATGCTTTTTAAAAATTTTTGGAGGTTTCCTTTATTACTCATTACATATTCAAAATATTGAGAAGATTCAATAAGTGTTTTAATATAATTTATTTTGACCCATTGAATATATACGTGTGTGCGGGTGTGCATGTGTGTGTCCAAGAACCCCAGGGCCAAATTGATTTTGGTCCATTTAATATTATGTACATCTTCAATGGATCAAAATTAATTTGTTAAATATTTATATATCTATATGTGTGTGACTGTGTATGTATATCCATGTATATGTGCATGTATATAAACATTACATAATCTCCATGTTTTATTCAGCATATTGTTAGTCAACTGTTCCATTTTCATGTTTATCCTTATTTCTATTTCTGAAAAATGTTAATATCACCTACCGTGATTATGTATTGGTCACTTTTTTCCTTGCATTTCTTTAAGTTTTGCTTTGTATTTTTGCACTGTGTTGTTATCTGGATAAAAGTTTATGCTTATTATATCTTCTTAGCATACTGTATCTTATTTATGTAAACTGTATCACTCTGTCCTGTGAATTACCTCTCATATTAATTTTTAGCATATATTAATAGTTCTATACAAATACATTTTATTTTTATCTGATATATATTTTCCACAGTTTTGGAAAATACCTTATACTCTTTTAACTATATTAAATACTATCTATAAGTGAAGTTTTCTTTTTATATTTTCTTTTATTTAACTCAGATCCTTTCTCTCTCTCTCTCTCTCTCTTTCTATAGATAAATTTAATTTATTTACTTTTTTGTTACTATGGATATGTTTGGATTTATTACTCTGACTTTTCTTTTTACTATATTTTCTTATTTCTTTTTGGTTTCCATTTTTGTTCTTTGTATTTTTTTTCTCATATGAATTTTTATACTCTTCTGCAAAAATAACTGATCATTGTAATATTTTTTGCATATCTGCCATGCCCTAGTTCAATATATTGTTCACAGAAGAGTGGAACATAAACTCTGAAGTCTGCTGGTACCCACAGAACTAAGTTCCATGAATAAACTTAAGAATTGCTAAGTTCCCTGAAACTCAGAGAGAGCACTGAATGGCCTCAAATATTAGTCCTTCCTGTATTTATGCCCTTTTCAATGTGATTTTTGAACTCCTCTTATAAATGGACAAGGTTTCTTCAGCTATGTGACTTGCTTTGGTTCATGAGTCAGAATTTGTCATACAAGCAGAGGTCTGAAAAAGTACTTGCTCAGTTTTGCTTTTTTCTTACTCCTCAGCCTTTGTTATAAGAACATGCCCAACTGGGCTGATAGAAGATGAATCACTTGGAATTGTATTTTACCACTTATTGCCAGGGTGAGGCTGTCCCTGATCAACTGAGAGTCAGTGACCCCCCAGACAAGCAAGAGAGCCATTCAAGGCTAGAATAACTGTCCAAGACTAGCATAACTAGAACTATTTCTAGAAAAACTAGATATAATTAGCCAAGGAAATGCTTGTTACATCAAACTGCTAGGTTTAGGAGTTGTTTGTTACAGAGCATTTTTGTAACACTTGACAGATACAGTGTGTATGTGAGAATGTGGATTTTCAAGAGCTTGTAAAAGAATCAATGTCTCTAAAACTATCAAAGAGAGACATCCAATGCCTAAAGATGAACTTAGATAACAATGTTATGATTTTCATGAAATCAATTCTAAAGATAAAGTAAAACATCTTTACATTTAAAAAGGGGAATGGGAATATTTAAAATCCCCATAATGCTCTGTAAGGTAAAATTTCATAACCCCATGTTTTCATTATGGGCTAAAAAGGCAGATATTGTAACTTATTTAAAAATAGCTTGTATTCTTGAAATTTTAACTCATTAAATAGTGTGGCTTGGGAAGTGGAGCTTCTGAGTTTAACTACAAAAGTTATTTTGAAGTGTCATAACTTGTGGGTAAATTTGGGATTCCCACAGCTTCAGTGCCATACTTGGTTCCTTATGACTGAAGGAATCTCAGGTAATGAATTGTGTATGTCTCCATTTGCTCAATGAGCACTGATTGGGCACCAGGGCTGACAGCTCTGCTGATTACAGGTTTCACCTGGTGGTAACCTATACCCTCTCCAGGCAGCTACTGTGCCATTTATGCCCAGAGTTATGTGACCCAGAAAGCACTGCACCTGGGTCTCTACTCCTTTCCAGGACTGTCTGGAGTCATCATCTGCCTCCAGGCATTTATGAGTGTAGTTATTTCATCCATAAATACTTGCCCCACTATGTCTCATCTGGCTTGAGCACTGCTGATTCTCCTTCAAAACATCTTCTGAGGAGGCTTCTTGTCTTTCTGAAAAGAACTAAACACTCCCTTCTTTGGATTTTATCTATTCATCATATATATTTATATTACTCAACTAGCATACCAACTAAACTTATTGCTTCATATGTACTCATCTGCCAGTAGTCTATTAGCTTCTTAGAAAAGTATCTATAAAATGTTTGCTTAAAATACACAGTAAAAGCAGGTGCTTGATAAATTTTTGTTAAGCTGAGCACCTGCCTGTGTGTGCAAAGCTACAAAATACAGAAACCATAGGACGTTTCTCCCCTGTAAGCCTCCAAACTTGTTTTCTAATTCATTAAAATGTGGATAATGTCAATTAAAACAAATTTAAGGAATTGATATTAAGTACATTTCTCTGACACCAACCTAACTCCACTTGATCAGAGCCTCACAAACAGAACCACCTACAAAAACACAGCAATGGAGAAGCATAGGGTGGACGTAACTCACATGCTTCCTCACTCCAAGAGGCAAAACAATATTTTTGGAATTATGACAAAAGTTATACACTCACACACACACATGCATACAGACTGCATTATATGTCTCTCTGATTAACGGTTTCACCTGGAAGTAATCTGTACCCTCCCCAGACACCTGATGTCCCAGATAGGACCAGAGTTATGTGTTTCAGAGAGAATTATGTCTGGGTCTTTCTTCTACTTCTTTCCAGGGCTATCTGAAGAGAAGATGAAGGATGCATAATGGAGGGGGGCATAAATAATTTCATGAGTGTAAACCATTTCCTAAGAGTAAACCATTTTGTGATAGTAAATAATTTGAAATTTTTAACACATTAGAAATTAAAATATAATAATAGTAAGATCCAACAGTAGAATGCTCTTCGGGAAAAAGTTCAAGAGGAGTCTCCCAATGTCCTACAGTCAGGAGGGAAACAAAAACAAAGACACATGATGTTTCAGCACCATGGACAGTAAGTATGTCAGCCCCAGTACCCAAGCATTCTACCCACACTATGACTATAGCATCTACAGCTCCAAATTAAATTCACTTCTGTAGTGGAGAATGGAAAAAAGAGATAGTCTTCACTTTGTGGCCATTTAACTGTTCGTATCAAAGTCAGGATACCCCTGAACCATAAATCTGGGTCCACAGCAGACACCAGGATATGTATACAGCTGTATTCAAGCGGCAAGAAAAAAAATCTGTATTTGAAGAATCACTGATTCTTTGTTACAGAGGCTGATTGGCTATAAGGTCTACAGTTAGACCATCAAATGAGCAATGGATTCTAGATAGTATCAACACAGTGAGTGAAGCATTGCACAATCTCCCTGTGGGAAAAGTTGACTATTAAAACATAAGTCACAATATAATGCAAAAGGGGGCTCAGACAAGGAAGAGAGAAGCTGGGCTGAAGAGCAGGTAAAGGCTGAACAAAAGTGGGGGATGACCTGGGATGAAAGAACATGGTAGGATTTGGTGGAATACTGCCCATGTGCAGAACACATATGGCATGACGAGGACCACAGCAAGAGATGGAAGGAGAGGTGAGTACTGCAAAAACAAATGAGTCCTTCTTTCTGGTGCCTATTTTCTTTCACCTTAATTTGGCCTAAGTCCTTAGACTCTACTTCATTCTCATTCTCACCTGCTTGGATAACTCTCCCACAACAAGGGCTCGATTTACCCCACCAACCTAATGGTCCCTCCTGCTTGTAAGTCAGCTGATTAATTAATTAATTGAACAGATGTTTCTTTAGCACTTACTATGTGCCAGAAACTCTTCTCATCCCTTAAAAACCTCCCAAGCCACAAGATTGCCTTGTTTATTATTTATTTATTCAGCTCTTAATTCAATAATGACTTAGTAAAAAAGACTTGTGATAAGTGTTATAGAGTCTGCCATCAAAGAACAGACAGTCAAGCCAGGTGGGGATACAGATATGGAAAAGTACTCATAACACAGTGTGATAAGTCATTTGAAAGAGGAAAAATAGGGTGCTATGGGAACTCAGAGGAAAACCAACTCCACCTGTTGAGGATTCTGGAAGGTGCTTCAGCCACATATGCTACCTATATTGAGCATTTCACATGTGCTCAAAATTACCCTATGTGCTCACTTTTTCATACTCACAACAACCTTAGGAAGTTGACAATAAAGAGGAAACTGAGGCTCACATGTGTTTCACTCCCCCTCCAAGTCACAGAGACTGCATATGGCGAAGCTGGAACTCAACCTCATTCCCCTTAAGGTCTTTTTCGAAACTCAGCCTGGCCCCCTCCAAGAGGTTCTAGAGGGGAACACATTTGAGTTGAGCCTTGAAGAACGAGCAGGACTTTGTCATGCTACCACCTGTGAAGTGGCAGGGATGTTGAGGAATCCAAGCCAGGATGGGGGCAGAGGGACTCTCACCTGGGGATGAGCAGCCCCTGGCTTCCACCCTCAGGGGGTGTCTCGGTGTTTCTGTGATGAGGACCCATGTGCCCCAGGGTGGTTTTGTGGCAGCATGGAACCCCCTGGTGCCCTGACCCATCTTTGCCTGGTTTTTCTTCGTAATTGGACCGGCTGCTGCTGGCTGCTGCTTACCTGATTAGTGGGTTCACTAACCCAGCAGAAATGGGATCTAAGAGGATTAAAATGTGAAAAAAAGATAATACAAATTGAAAACAGCAGCTTCTCCAGCCGAGCTTTGGATTAAAAGTCGAGAAAGTGAATCAGAAAATTAAAAAATGTGAAAGATGAGGTTAAAAATGCTGATTGAAACAAGTCCTTTTGTAGCCCAGCCTCCTTGCATGCTATTATTTCTCTGTTTTGTACCAGTTCTCCAGGGAAAAGTACGAATGCCTCTGTCTGGGATTCAAGGGCCTGTGAAGACCTAGGGGCAGCCTGGCTTTCTGCTCGCACCTCCCACACCCCCTCTCTCTGTTCCCTCTTCCCTGTGCAGGTCTCCTCCTGTATTACCTTTTGAATTTTGCTCCCACAGGTTTCTTCCCCCAGAATTCCTAGCCCTGCTATCATTAATTCCCCACACCTACCCTTCCCTCTTGCTGTACACAGCTTCCTTTCAAAGTCTTTCACCATCTCCCAGTTAAAGTCATCTCCCCCTCCCTGAAGCCTGTCACTTTGTCTGTCTTGTCAAAACCTTGGCATTTTCTTGCCACCAAATAACATGATTTATGTCCTTTCTCCCATGGTGAACTGCGAACACACTGTACTGAACAACACCTCACTCCATGAAAATAGCCTTATATTGTTACCTATGAAAGTCCTTCTTTTATGAAGGAGTGAGGGAATGAGTCAATGCATCCAACCCAACCGTGAACCATCCAGGCACTGCTCCATGGTGCTGCTCCTTAGCTCAAAGCCCCTCCCAGGCAATGCATTCCCCAGGAATGAGGCTGAAACTTGGCATCCCTAAGGGACTAGCCCACCTCCCTCTCTTCTCCTTCTGTGCCTCACCCTTCTCCCCAGGCCCTCTTCTCTGGCTCCACCAGACCCCAGGAAAGCCTGCCACAGGGACTGATTTAGCCCCTGTCAGATTCTGCCTGCCTGAAATTACAATCTCAATGCTTCTTCCTTCATGGAAAATAATACTCATTCAAGGTCCAGTTTATGTATCACGTTCCTCCTGAAGCCTTCCCTGATTCCTCTATGGAAAAGAATTCTCTTTTCTGTGCTCTTTGCCCAAACACCTTTTTGTTGTTTATTGATTTTTGTTTGCTTTTGTTTTTGAGAAAGGATATTGCTCTGCCACTCGGACTAGAGTGCAGTGGTGTATCATAGCTTACTAGAGCCTCAAATTCCTGAGCTCAAACGATCCTCTAGCCTCAGTCTCTCTAGTAGCTGAGACCACAGGTGCACACCACCACACACAGCTAAAATTTAAAAAATTATCTGTAGAGATGCAGTCTCGGGTCTCACTATGTCACCCAATCTGGTCTCAAACTTGTGGCCTCAAGCATTCCTCCTACCTTGACTTCCTAAAGTACTGGGATTATAGGCATGAGCCACTCTGTCTGGCTCACATGTGTTTTATGACTTTTAGCACCATATCAGAGTTTCTGTGGCTTTGTTTTGTGTGTGTTTGTGGGTTTTGCCATCTACACATCTGTTGCCCACACTGAAGATAGGTTCTTCAAGGTCAGAGATTCAATAATTTTCCATTGTGGTCATTGTTAACATTGATTAAGCTCTTGCTATAGGTTAGGTGTGTGTTAACATGCAATATCCTATACAATCTTCACAGCAAGAATACCAGGGTGTGTCATGCCCATGCTCCCTTTTAAAAATGAGGGAAGCAGAATGTAGAGTCACATAGGCAGCAAGAGGCACACAGGTGCTCACCCTGGACTGCCTGGGCTCATGACCTGTGCTTGTAGGCACCGCATTGCACGGTTTGCCTCTGCAGCTCTCCCCAGCACAGTGTGAAGGGTGCCTTGCTGCCACCACACGTTTATGGAGATAGAAGAACAACTATGATCAACTCAGTAAGCTCTTCAACATTGACCATGCACCAAGTACCTTGCGTCACCTCATTTAATCCCTACAGCATCTCAACAAGCAAAGTACTATTATTTCTCTCACTTTAGAGATGAAGAAGCAGGATTCAATGAACCTAATTTATGTTTCCAATATCACGTGGTTATACGTGACAAAGACCACACTCAAACGCTGGTCCTGCAGGCTCCAGAAATGAGATGCTTATTATTCATCAACCTAACTGCAGTTTGTTTTTGCCTGATTCATAGAGAATTCTAACTAAATATTCAGGAGGTTGTATAAGTCGATCACAACTTGACCTCAAATGACACTACAGCAGTTCTGCTCGCAGCTGCCCAAGACATTCACCACAGTTGAGGCACCCCCGCCTGAAGCTGAATGCCCTATCCCAACTCTGAGAGAGCCTTCACCCAATAGGAGAAGTTTTGTTCACATGCACCCACACCCCAGGACTCACCTCTGCCTGTGCTTACAGAGCAAATTCAAAGTGCAGACACTATAATCTCAGCACTTTGGGAGGCCAAGGCAAGTGGATCACCTGAGGTCAGGAGTTCAAGACCAGCCTGGCCAACATGGCAAAACCCTGTCTCTACTAAATATTCACAAAATAGCCGGTGTGTGGTCTCACATGCCTATAATCCCAGCTACTCAGGTGGCCTTTACGGGAAGATGGTTTCAGCCAAAAAGGCCAATCAGTTCAAAGAGCTCTTAGCGTTATAGGTAGGTCAGTGTGGCTAGAGATGGAGGAATTTAGGAGAGGAGCTGGGGCCAGACCTGGTAAGCACCTTGAGCCAAGAAAGGAGCTTGGAGTGTCTTGAACTTTCATTGGGAAGGTACTGGAGGTTGAAGGCAGTGGGTGATGTGACAGAATGTGGATAATAGAGAGCATCTTTGGGGGCCACGAGGAGAAGGTCTGGAGGGCAATGTGAGTAAAGGCAGACTGGGAAACCAGGGAAGCACTCAAGGGAGTTGAGATGGTGGCCAGGATTAGGAACTTCCCTGGGTCATGGGGCCAGTGATGAGATTCTGAGACACACACTGGAAGCAGGACCAACTGTAGCTCCTTTCGGCGTACCCAGGTGAAAGCCGAATCTACCTTCACGGAAAACAAAAGACAAAAGGATTCCTCCCTCCTGTAGTAGTGAAATGGGAGGCTGAGACCCTCTGTTACCCATCAACTCATGCAAGGGCACAAGTAACTTCATTATACACTGTGATATCTCAGAGTCATGGTGTAGAAAGGGCTTTGAGATCACCCATTTCATGTGTTCATTTATTACTTAGATGCAAGGCCATGTCCTAGGAGAAAACCTTCCCATGTGGCAGGGCAGAGACCAACCTGAGTCAGGTTTTCAAATTGCTGGTCTGATAATTCGGTTTTCGATGCCGTCAAAGGGGCATGGTCTCTGAGCAGCCCAAGGCTCTGTGTTCTATCCCCTTCTTGACCGCATCATGTATGCCAGCCACACACTCAACACTTGCTGAGCATCTGCAGCTACCACGTACCCGCCCTGTGGCCTGTGCTGGGGCCCCTGCTGGGCAAGTTGTTCCCACCCTCACTGAGCTTTCAGAGGAGTGTCTTGATCAGTGGGGTCATGCAGGGTGGTCATGATGACTTTCCACATAACCAATGACACGGGACAACAGAGAGATTCAGCAACCTGCTTATTCTCTACAGTGTGTCCAAATCAGGCACTGCTCTGAGGACCAAAGAGAAGCCTGTTCGAAGTATCTGATCAACATTCAAAGGCTCTGTGCCTGTGTGTGATGCAATAGGATTTTGAAAAATGCTATCCCCCCCAGAGTTGCAGCCTGGGGCAACTAAGTCAGACACACATCTTGAGGTCAGAAAGAAAAAAATCAAAAGAATCCCAGACTGCACAAGAGAACCTTTAAGATGTCCCTGTATAGAAAAGCCAGGGGCTAGGGTGAAGAGAGGAGAGAGACAAGGAAGGAATGAGGAGGGGGAGGACATGGGAACGGAACAGTAGAAGAAAGCCACAGCAGTTGCAGAATGTACTCAGAGTGAAAAAGGAAGAAAGGTAATTTGAGAGCCCTGGCCTCCATCTGCTCAGACTCCGAGGATAAAAGCAAAGGGAGGATTAGGTGACCTGAGGGGCTGCAATGGGGCCCTCTCACCCCCACAAGTGCACACAGGATAAAAATGCCATTTATTAGCCCCATGCATGGTAATTATATTTAATACTGACCCTGATTCCTTTTGTCCACACTAAATAATGAAAGCTGCTCTGAGTTTGAGGGCTTCTAAGTGACCCATTTGCAACTCCTACTTCTGTCCCAGGCTTGCAGTCAAAATAGGACAATGGAAAGCCACGGGCATGAGCATTCAGGTTGTGCATGTGGCTCGCTCTAAGAGAAGCTTCTGACGCCACATCGTCTAGTGTGGCAAGGAGCTCCATGTTTAAAATTCAGGATGTCTAGGGTGTAGAAAGGTAATATGGCATGGAAATCCTATGTAACATCCTCCATCAGGGTTCCAGAGAGGCCTACTCTCCAATTCCCACTGTTCTTCTCAGGATTCATCACCAACTGACATGGTAGCCTGTGTTTCTTTAAGCAACTATTGAGAACATGAGGCCATGAGGCAGAGATTTTGCTTCTTGTGTCATTACTTTATATCTGTGCCCAGAACAGCAATCAGCACGTGGTAGATGTTCCATAAATGTGTGAGGGATGAATCATGTACCATCACATCCTAAGACTTCAGGGACTCGGAGATCAATAACATATAACTGACTCAGTGTGGTTTATTACAAACGATCACACACGGATCATGTGTGTCGAGCATCCTGTGCTAAGCACTCTCCTTGGATTAAATTTATTTCATCCCACAACTAAACTTTTAAGTTGCTTATGTTGTTAATCCTCAGAACTGGGGAAAGAATACAGAAGCAGCTTGCTCAAGGCCACACAGCTATGAAGCAGTACAGGGGGCCTCACTCAGCCTACCTGACCCCAGTGCCCCCAGATGAGGAGGAGGCACTGCGACCACAAATCAAGTGGCCACGGCAGAACACAGCAAACGTTCCCTGAACCACAAATAAGGGGACAAAGCCCGGCATCTGGGGAGCAGGGCAGGAATGGAGAACGCTTGGTGGAGAAGAGCAGCCACAAGCATGTGACTTTTCCTCCTCTTTTAGAATCTTCTTTTCCTGTTGTCATCAGGGTACCTGAAAGTACCTGGATTTTCTCTGCCTCCCTCTCTCAGATCTCAGTCCGACATATGTAAGTCTAGTGATGAGACAATTCACTCCGTTTTCTTTTGTTGGCCCATGATAAATCCCACGTTTGCAACACTTATGTACTGGACCTGTATTAATTTCTTTATGCCTATTCTTAAATGTAACCTTTGAAGCAGGGATTGTTATCACCATCATTTGGGGAGGAGACAGAAGCCAGGGGAGATTAAGTTTCTTGTCCCTGGGTCTGCACTCAGTAAAAGGTGTGTGTCCTCCTAATTGGCCCCCGCTTCATGCTCTGGGTGCCTTCAAGCATTCCAGCAGTGGCTGATGTCCATCTCAGATGGGAAGCTGGTGTTCCAAACCTGTCTGCTTGCTTCCTCAGATAGCCACGCACTTCTTAGCTCCTCCCCTGGAACAATTTCATGCCTCCAACAAAATAGATTTTGCTGTAGGATAATTTAATAAGTTTTTCTTCTGAGTGAAAAATTAACACTCACTGTTGCAGAAAATAGGTAAAATCAGGAGATTGTAGATATAAGAATAAATATTCTGGTATCTAGATATTATCATCGACAGGTTTTAAAAATATTTTTCTCTCCTCCTTTGAACACTGCTTTTGAACACAGATAATATCATGCTGTAGATAAATGAGGATCCTGCTTTTTTCACCTAAAACAGAGTGCTGAGAAATACCCAGTATTTCAACATATTTTGTCTGTATTTCACTTTTATTCATCCACATTAACAGCATAATACAGTATATGAATGGACATTTAAATTGTTTTAGGAAATGAAACTTTCTCTTAATTTTGAATAATTTACTGAGGGCAGATTTTCAGCCTAATATACAGGTAATGTATATGTATATATGTGAGATAATGTCACAGATCAATATACATATATTTTCCACATATATATATATTTATAATATATATTTACCATGTATAAATATATATAGCTCTTGATACATACCCTAAAGCTACTTGTTAAGACCTGACTGTGTCATCCACCACCATGCTGAGGGTTTTCCAATATTACCTCATTTAATCAGCACGGCAGTACTCCAGGAGGGCAGAATGATGCCATTTTACAGGTAAAGAAATGGAGCCTCAGAGGTGTCCACCATGTGCCCTTGTCGTACAGCTGTTAACCGGTCAGAATCACTGAAGCCTGCCTGTTCTTCAACCAAGCCTAACATAGTCTAGATGTGGTCCCTGCCCAAATCTCATGTTGACATGTAATCCCCAGTGTCGGAGGTGGAGCCTGGTGGGAGGTGATTGGATCATGGGGGTGGATTTCACCTTGGCACTGTCCTCACAATAGGGAGTGGGTCCTCCTGAGATCTGGTTGTCTAAAAGCATATGGAACTCCCTCCTCTCTCTCAATGCTCCAGCCATGCAAGAGATACCACCTCCTTCACCTTCCACCATGATAATAAGTTTCCTGAGGTCTCTTCAGAAGCCAGGCAGATGCCAGCACCATGTTTCTTATACAGCCTGCAGAACTGTGAGCCAATTAAACCTCTTTTCTTTGTAAATTACCCAATCTCAGGTATTTCTCTATAGCAATGTGAGAGCAGACTAAAACAAAACCCATATACTGCTTTCCAAAATCAGTTCTATCAATGTACACCATCATCTGTTGTGAACTAAATTACCTTAGCTTATCTGGACCTTTCCAACTGGTTCCCTTAAATACGCATATGGGGGGGTTGTAATAATATATTTTATTAGCCCTTCTTTGTCTCTGGTCAAAAAAAAATTGCACTGGATTTATTAAGGATGGAAGGTGGAAGAAGGGAGAAGAGCAGAAAAAATAACTATTGGGTACTAGGCTTAATACCTGGGTGATGAAATAGTTTGTACAACAAACCCCTGTGACAACACTTTGTCTATAAAACAAACCTGCACATGTAACCTTGAACCTTAAATAAAAGTTAAACAATGAGAAATGCAATAGTAATGCTAATGTACATTCCTTGAGATAGGATCTCATTCTGTCACCCAGGCTGGAGTGTAGTGGGTTCACTACAACCTTAACCTCCCCAGACTCAGGTAGTCCTCCCACCTCAGCCTCCCAAGTAGTCCGGACTAGAGGTGTACCCCATCTCACCTGGCTAGGTTTTGTTTTTGTTGGAGAGATGGGGTTTCGTCATGTTGCCCAGGTTGGTCTTGAACTCCTGCATTCACCAGATCCACCTTCCTCAGCCTCCCAGTGTGCTGGGATTGTAGGTGTGAGCCACTGCACGAGGCACTAATGTACATTTCTATAGGCTTCTAACAGAACATTTTATATGCAATCTTTACTTCCATTCACTAAACAACTTTAAAGGGAGGATGCTTAGCCTCATTTTCCAAATTTTCCTTTGACCCCCTCAACTGGTCAACTGCAGTGCTTGACCCACGTCCTCAGCTTTAATTCCTCCCCACTAAGCACAACCTCAAACTTCAGTGCAAAATTAAGTAGGAATGAAAACACATGTTCACAAAAAAACCCGGACAAAAATATTCACACTAGTTTTATTCACAATATTCTCAAACTGGAAACAATTCAGAAGTCCTTCAAAAGGTGAATGGTTAAATAAACTTCATGTAATAAAATTCATACTGTGAAATATTGCCCAGAAATAAGGAGAAATCAACTACTATTTCAGGCAATGGTGTGGATGAATCTCAAAGGAGTTAAGTGGAAAAAGGCCAAAAATCTAAAAATTAAATAACACATAATTATACTTATATAGTGTTCTTGAAGTACCAAAGGTATAGACATGGAAAGTCAATTAGCGATTGCCCAGGTTTAGTAATGCGGGAGATGGGAGGAGATGGCAGATGGGTGTGGTGCGGTTATTAAAGGTCAAAACATGCAGGATCCTTGTGGTGATGGCACTCTAGTGTCTTGACTGACGTGGTACATATGTAAACGTATGGCATGTAAGAAAATTATGTAAGAACCAGCCGAACGAAATGCACACAAGCATAACTAGAAGTCACACTGGGGAAATGTGGTTAAGACTGGCAGACTGCATCAAGATCCATCATCTGGTTGTGATATCATGGGATGGTTTTGCAAACCCCTGCCATTGGAGGAAACTGGGTAAAGTCTATACCAGATCCCTCGGTATTACTCCACACAACTGTTTATGAATCTGAAATTCTCTCAATTAAAAATTTAATTAAACATACATACATTAGAAGGATGAAGGGATATGAAACATTTTCACCCTCCTTGAAACTGATCTGGGTTATTTATTAGAACTCTGTGAATTTCAGGGGTCCCAAGGTATCTTCTCTATTGACTCTTGGAGAGAGACCAAGATGTGGTCAGAGTTCAGAATGCATGTCTATGATTGAGTAGGAATCACCCAGCCAGGAGCACAGCATGATTGGAAGGTCACAAGATTGGAGGTCACAGTTTCCCCCACTTTCTCTCAATCCCTCCAACCTCAACAGCTCACAACCTTGAATTCCAAGAGTTTTAACTTGAAAAAAGGACAATTTTGCTTCGATGTTTTCTAATTTTGCTGTAACTGCTACCAGCTGTGAGTTAATGTAGAACATATTCCAGGAGGCATCCCCAGGCCTTTTTCATGTTTTCCAGTTGCCTGAGAGCTGACATGGTTAAATAAGTGGAGAGAGTGGTGAACACAGAGCCTGGTTTTATGTGCTGGTTTTCCAAGCTGTGCAGGTTCTCATTTCCGTGTCTTAAGACACTGGAGGTGAGCAGATTTCTGGCTCTGGGTCCAGAGCACCACGGAGGACTTGGCAGGACCCTGGTTTCTGCTGTTCAGCATTCAGCTGTGTGCGATATCCAGATTTGAGCTGTGGGGAGCTGCTCTCATTAACCTTGGTCAATCTTCCTATGTTATGTTGGAAATGTTATAAACACACCAGGCTCAGAGAGAAAGAAAGAGAAAAGGCAAGAGAGAAAGAGAGAGAGACGCTACCTTATTGTCCAAGAAACTCTAGAAGGGGTAGTTGATCACTCTCAGAGTCATTCATTCACTCTTTTAGCAAAAACTAGGAATCCACTATGGGTCAGCTCTCCTGGGGTTCGGATCCACCTCCCAGTTGCTCCTCCATTTCCAGTGGAAAAAATGCATTCACATTCATGTCAAGAATTCAATCTCAAAATACTTTAGGGCAGTCAGTGTTAGAAACACTATTCTATTACTTATTACTATTATTATTATTGAGACAGGGTATCTCATTGCATTGTCCAGGCTGGAGTGCAGTGGTGCAATCTTGGCTCATTGCAGCCTCGACCTCCCTGGGCTCAGGTGGTCTCCCACCTCAGCCTCCTGAATAGCTGGAACCGCAAACATTTGCCACCAAGCCCAGCTAATTTTTATAATTTTCATAGAGACAGAGTTTTGCCATGTTGCCCAGGCTGATCTTCAACTCTTGGGCTCAAGCCATCCACTGGCCTCCACCTCCCACATATGGAATTCAGGCATAAGCCACCACACCTGGCCAACAACACTATTTTAAATAGATGAGGAAAGAAGTCCAGAGAGCCGCCATGTCCCACACAGGACCACACAATAACAAATAACAGATCTAGAAGTGGAGTCCACAGGGTTTCATAGGCAAGATGCCCTCAGTTATACGATTAGAAGCTTTATTGGTAATTAAAAATTAAGCACTACCTGGGAAACTCCTGTATAATAAATAGAAAGGCCCCGAGGAGAGGCTGGGAGCAGAGGCAAATAGGAGACAGCCACTCCCATAGGAAGATAGTGCCTCTAAGGCCTCCCAAGTCATCTCACGTCATCCACAGAAGGGCTCTGCACTACAGACAATATTCCCCTCCATTTACAGGTGGTGAAATGGGCTGGTGGAGACTAAATATCTCAGCCAAGTTCTCAAGAAACATAAAAATCCAGATCAGCTGATACGAAGTCGCAAAGTCTTAACAGGACATCCCGCTTCTATCAGGTAATCAATGGTCACTTTGAGCATTCACTTAATGCTTTGCTTCCTAGATCAACTGAACACACCTGTTCCCTCATTTTTTTAAATGGAGAGGCTAATACCAACCACAGGGCATTAAAGATGCCATGTGTCAAAAGCAGTAAGCTGGGTCCTGCTGGGCACGAGGAGCTGGGGTCCTTCCCTCCAAGTTTCAGTGGCCCAGATGAGGGGCGGGTGCAGGTGCACCTGTGCAGCTTGGCCTGGAGGACAGGGCGGGGGCGCAGCTGGTTCCACCCTCCTGGGTGCTGTGGGAGGCGACCCTCTGCACCAGCGGCTCCTCCCCTGTGTGTTCAGTCACTGCCAGTCAACCTCTCAGACCCAGCCAGCCCTGCAACTTCAAGCAGATCTCTGTTCCTGGCCTCCCACGCACATCCCGAGGCCATTTGAAGGCCAGGAGGACTGGGGCAGCGGCTGGTCCACCCCGCCGGCGGCTCCCCTGGGTCCCAGATCGCAGCCCATCCACGCACCCCACGTGGGCTCAGTGAGGAACTGGGCCTGGGAAGACAGCAGCAGCAACCATCCCCATGGGGTGTCTGCAGTGCCACCTGGCCTCAGTCCCCCTCCTGCAACCCCTTTCCTCTCCCTTCCAAAGTCCTTCGGGCTCCTTCCTCTTCTTTTCACCCCGGCTTTCCCAGGCTGTGTTCTCTCGGCCTTTTATCTGTCACCGTTTTTCCCCTCCTTCCCCCTCCTCCCTGCCCCTCGTCTGCGTCCCTCTGCCTGGGCTGTGGCCTCCCCCTTTTTCCTCCGTCCCCTGGTCTCTGTGTCCCGCCTCCATTCACGGTGTCAGCATGGCCTCTCTAGTTACTCCGTCTCCTCTGCCCTCCACTCCCACCCCCCCATGCACATTCCCTCCCCAGGGGCTCTTTCCCACTGTACAAGGCAGGGCCTTTCATCCACAGCGGCCTGACCTCTGCACAATGTTTGCTTTGTCCTGGGGGTTTGGAGCCAAATGAAGACAGGGGCTTGAGTGTCCCTCTCAGCCCTGGCTTGGCCTCCTCCACTGGCCCTCATTGTTCTGCTGTGTCTGGGAGCCCAGTCCCTTCACAGCTGCCTGACCCAACCAGCTCCAGCCAGCTTCACATCCCATACGTAACAGGGAGCCAAAAAGCAGCAGCAGCAATGCCTCCCATCTCATTATTATTGTTATTATTTTAAGGACTATCATGGTCCTGCTGAGTGGAGAAATCTGAGTGGAGAAATGACCAGACAGCTCTCCCAATGAACATATATCTCTAAAGCATGCATAAAACTGAAACAGACCATATTGTCCTGTGACATCTACAGGTTTCCTGATGAATCTGTGCATTTGGGAAGGAAGGTCAGTGCCCCTAGCCCTAGTGGTACAAGGCTAGTGATATTTATATCACTTGGAATAAAGTAAAATAAATACTACACGCAGGCCAGAGATTGTAGCAAAGAAAGCTGAAAAATATGGTGATCATCAGAGAGTCATGGAATGCAATGTGTCGGAGGTGAGTGTTGGAGGAGTCTGTCTTTGCTCCGCTCAGATGAAAGTTAGAGACATGGAGTGACCCAGGACACCATACTCTAATAGGGACAGTAGTAAGCTGCACCACATCCAGGGAAACATGCTTAGAAGGGTATTCTTCAGTCCTCATCTTAGGAGAAAGCACTATGAGGAGGTGGGAACAAGCTTGTTCTGAGTAAGTCAACGTAGGCAATTTATCAAGTCATTCACCAAATATTTATTGAGGACTTTGTCCATGTCAAGCATGAAGCGTGGCACTGGGGATTCAGTGGAAAAGAGAAGACAGACAGCCTTTGTCCTTATTCAGCTCAAAGTCTCCACAGAAAGCTTCCATTGAATATGTGCCAGCTGAAAGGAGTAAGTTCAGGGAGCCATGGGACCCTATGGCAAGGAGCGAAGATCAGAGGGAGATGGGATTTAATCAACCCGAGAAGGAATGTTCAGACAGTCAGAGGCTTCCAAAGACTGTGGGCAGCATGTGAGATAGTGAGCTCCCCATTAATGGAAGTGTATGCAGTGCCTGCACGATCTCATGATAGACACCACCAAGGAGCTGCAAGCCCCAGCCAATGAAATTGGACTGGATGAACCTGAAGATTCAGTGGTAATTTCTGAAAATTAAGGAGTATAATTACTGATAATTGTCACTATCCAGGTTCTGATAAAATATCTGCCTTTAATAGAGCTTCTCACCTGGGAGGCACAGACAGTGGGATAAGGGGGTAGGTCGCATCAGACAGACCTGTGGTGTGCACCACCCACACCGGCGTTGTGAGCCTTAGCTTCCTACATCAAGTAGCGCAAGCAAGGTCAAGGTGACTATACCGATTTTGTAGCACTTTTGTTATGATTGAACAAGATATACTAGCATATCTAATGCATAATAATATACTCTATATATACTATTTATAAATAATATATGAAATAAACTCTAATACAGGTTGAGTATTCCCTGTCCAAAATTCTTGGGAACAGAGTGTTTCAGATTATGGAGCTTTCCAGAGATTTTGGAATATTTGCAGTGCTGGTCTAGCATCCTTAATCCAGAAATCTGAACTCTATCTGAACACCATTTTTCAGATTTTGGAGCATTTCAGATTTCAGATTTTCAGATTAGCATTGCTCAATCTGTAATATAGTATATATGCATATTCTATAATGTATTATTATATATAATGCTGTAAGATAAAATGAGATCTCTACCCTGCTACAACAGTACATGACACTTAGTAGGCATTTGAATAATGCATTGCTATTATGATTTATCATTACTTTTACTATTATCTCAGTCACAGATTCACCATATCATAAAAAGTATAAGGTGAGAAATTATTTAATTTTATATTGCTACAGATTGAAAAAAAATGTAATGGAAAAATTTCCATTGACACTTTCAAAAACTACATACAAAAAATCTAGGACTAAAACTAATGTGAAATGTCCAAAACTTATATGTTGAAAGCTAGAGTTGTCTGAATTGTTTTAAAAAAAAAAAGACTCGAATGAATGGAGAGACATACAATGCTATGGATGAGTGAACTGAATGGTATAGAGATGTTGAGTCTCTTCAATTTTGCAACAAAAGCAATACTACTCCAATCAAAATACCAATGGAATCTTTTATAGAAATTGACAAGATAGTGCTGCACTCCTTCAGAGAAGAAGATGTACATGAATTGGCAAAGAAAATATTTTAAATGAAGAATAATGGGAGGCACAGCTTGTCCTGCCATATGATGTGGTGTGGCTATGTCCCCACCCAAATCTCACCTTGAATTGTATCTCCCATCAACATGGCTATCAAGCTACAATAATTTAAACAGTGCCATATCAACCCAAGAAGAAATGAATGGAGAAATTCAAGAAGAGAAAGAGGAGTTCAGAATTGGTGCCAAGTGTGTCTGAGAATAAAATGCATAGAAAAGAGGGCATTTTGAATCAATGAAGGAAAATACCTTATCTTTATTTGAAGAATAAAATTATATTTGATTATCTATTTGAAGAAAAATAAGCAAATGCCTTCTGCAAAATATATCCCCAAATAAATAATTTCTGATGGATCTGTTCATTCCTTTTCAAAATGTTTATTGAACATCTATGCCTCAAGGCCTTGCTAGGCACTTCGGAGTGTGGTGGAAGATGAAACATAAAGCGTTCCCAAATTAATGGTTCCTACGTGGGGACCTAAACAATAGGCAAGGTAATGAAAAGGTTACAGTTGTGAGAACTGCTAGGAAGGAAATCAGTCCCTTCTGTGACTGAGAAGATTGGGGTTTTATTAACCGGTTGCTCGGAGAGGACTTTGAAACAGAAATGCAGGGTGGAGTTTGAGGCAGAAGAAAAGGCTCGTGAAATGCCAAACCCAGAAAAAGGCTTGGGAACCTAGAATCTGAAGGGAAACTGTTGGCCTGAACATGGTGCCTGAAGGCAGGAATGTCAAGACATAAGGTTACAGGGGTAAGCAGTATTAGAAATCTAAATGTCAAAGGGACAAGTAAGAAGAGTAGAGAAAATCATGGCCGACTCTGCTCCCCAAGAAAGCAGAGGTGGGAGAGTCTTCCTAAGAAGAGAGGAAGAGGTGGGAGAGTCTTTCTAAGAAAGATGCAAAACCCATTAGCAATGAAAGAGATACTATTATGGTTTGAATATGTCCCCTCCAAAAATCACGTGTTGAAACTTAAGGGCCAATGGGATGTTATTAAGATGTGGAGGCTACTATGGTTTGGCTATGTCCCCACCTAAATCTCATCTTGAACTAGTTCCCATAATCTCTGGGTGTCATGGGAGGGACCCTGCAGGAGATAATGAATCATGGGGGCAGTTTTTCTCATGCTGTTCTTGTGATAGTGAATAAGTCTCATGAGATCTCATGGTTTTATAAAGGGCAGTTGCCCTGCACATGCTCTTTTGCCTGCCACCATGTAAGACATGGCTTTGTTCCACCTTCCCCTTCCCCCATGGCTGTAAGTTTCCTGAGGCCTCCCCAGCCATGTAGAACTGTGAGTTCATTAAACCTCTTTCTCCATATAAATTACCCAGCCTTAGGTATTTCTTTATAGAAATATGAAAATGGACTAACAAAGGGCCATTAAGAGGTGATGGGGTCATGAGGGCTCCTGCACTCCTGAATAGGATTAAGGCCCTTATCAAAAAGGCTCTGATATGGTCTGCCTGTATCTCCACCCAAATCTCATGTTAAATTGTAGCTCCCATAATTCCCACATGTAGTGGGAGGGATTGGTGGGGTGGGAGATAATTAAATCATTGGATGGTTCCCCCATACTGTTCGCATCATAGTGAGTAAGTCTCATGATTGTGAGGCCTCCTCAGCCACATGGAACTGTGAACCCATTAAACCTCGTTTTCTTTATAAATTACCCAGTCTCTGGTATGATTTTATCAGCAGCAGGAGAACAGAATAATACAGGCTCCAAGCAGCATTCAGCTCTTTCGCCCTTCTGACTTCTGCCATGTGAGCACACAGTGTTCGTTCTCTCAGAAAGACTCAGCATTCAAGACACCATCTTGAAAGCAGAGACTGAGACGGGGCCCTCACCGGACAGACAAGCTGCCAGCACCTTGATTTTACACTTTCCAGCCTCCAGAACTGTGACAAATAAATTGCTGTTGTTTAAGCCATCCAGTCTGTGGTATTTTGTTGTAGCAGCACAAACAGACATAACAGAAATTCTTCAGCAAAACAACTACCACCACCATTACACTTTTAGATGACAGAATTCGCCATAAACAATGTTTAAAAATGTACAACATGGTTGCAGTATGTCTTAATGAGGATCACAACGTTATTAATGGCAAACACCCTTAGAGCACTTGATATGTGCTTTACAAAATTTAACTACATAATAGTCCATGAGGCAAACACTATCGTCATCCCCACTGCACAGATAAGGAAACTGAGAGACAGATAGAAGTCACTTGGTCAAGATTGCACAAGGAAGTAGAAGGACCGGATCCCAACCCCAGCCACCTGGCTACAGAGTCCATTTTCCTCTCCACCAGGCTCTGCTGTTGTGCCAATGCCACCTCTCCATGTATTTAATTCAAAACAAAGATGGCAGTGGACTCGTTACCAGGAGTCAGCCATGGGCCCCTCCATGGTATTTTTATCATACTTGAACCTGTCCTGGGCAATGGGGCCCAACCCTGGGCCTCCCACCAGGATAAATGAACGCTACAGTCCAGTTCCTGGCTTAAGCCTGCATGGTTCAATTCGAGGACAGGCGATTCTGGCTGACTTCCTCCTGCTGTCCCAGGCACAGCACAGGCTCCCAGGCCACAGGGCCAAGGGCTCAGGACTCCCTGGCAACAATAAGGTCTTCTGTGCCAGGGGGCTGTTTTCTCTCCAGATCAGGTTCCTACCACTGAGGAGCCTGTAACCCCTGTCCTGGGAGAATTTTCCTTTCCGTTCTCAAGTTGAGCTTTTTACCTCTTCAGTTCTCAAAACGTCAAACCTTTGATCCCCTGCCCCATCATACAAATCCAGCTTAATTGCCTCAGTGGGCCCAGGCATGGAAATCAAAGACCTGTTTGGGGGGGTGCCTGCCACCTGGCATGTTCTCCTCCCTGGGCCTGCAACACACAAAACCCTCCCAGCCATGGGATTAGGGAGAGGCCGGACACTAAGAGCAAAACCTGGCACCATGCCTGGTGGAAGGAGAGGGCTGAGGGTGGATACGCGATTTGAGGAAATATCTGTCATTTCTTTAAGGAGCGCCTACAGGTAAGAAACGTAAAAGTTACTTTCTTAATAGATTATGATACTACATTAATAACTCAGTAAATTATAAAGCCTCTTTATAGACACATAAAATTAATACAAAAGAGACAAATGAGAAAAGAAAAAAAAGTCCAAAAGTTATATACAGTCAATGCAAGGAAAGTAAACACAAATAGCCAATAAATTTATTAAAAAGATTAACAGGCCTCCTATTAACCAGAGAAATGAAAATTTAAAAGTTGTGATACAATTTTCACCCCTCTGATTAACAAACAATTTTTTTTAATGCAATTGGCAAAAGTTTTGGAAACCAGGCACTTCTTAAACAAGTTTATTGAAGTGAAAACTGATACCACTTTAAAAGAGCCATTTGGCTTTTTTATAATAATTTAAAACACACACACACTGTTGACCAAGAAATTGTGTTTTTTTTGTAATCTGTAAATACTGATACATTTAAACAAGTATATTTAAAATAATATGCAACTTGCCATGCAATGATATAACGTAAAATGCTACTTGGATGATAGTTTTAGCAATATTGTAAAATATAAAAATTTTAAAAGTAGGTGAACAGTTCATCAAATCTGAACCATGACTTTTTTTTTTTCTTGCCAATAAAAAATGTGCTTCAAGCCAGGTTCAGTGGCTCACACCTGTAATCCTAGCACTTTGGGAGGCTGAGGCAGGTGGATGATCTGAGGTCAGGAGTTCAAGACCATCCTGGCCAACATGGTGAAACCATATCTCTACAAAATATACAAAAAATAATCTGGACATCGTGGTACATGCCTATGATCTCAGCTACTCAGGAGGGTGAGGCAGAATAATCACTTGAGCCCAGGAGACAGAGGTTGCAGTGAGCTGAGATTATACCACTGCACTCCAGCCTAGGCACCAGAGTGAGACTCCATATCAAAAAAAAAAAATGTGCTTCATGGAAATTGGCATAGAAAGACACTTATGTTTTGTTATTAAGTGAAAGAAACCGATATAAATTAAAATACATGCAAGTGAGGAAAGAAATTTAAAGGAAAATATAAAACACATACTCTTGAAATACATCCATATATGTACATCAATCTATGCATTGATGAATGCAAGTGTATGCATTATACTGCATGTGATATGATATACATGCAGATATATATCCATGCAATTAAAGCATATATAAATGTGCTTATTTATTTCCACTAAATATATGCCAATTGCATGTCTCTGCTTCCCAGGTATTTGCATATCTGTTTCCCAGGTGGATCTTTCTAGAAGGGTATAAAACTACAGATTGGAACAACTGGAAGAGTAGAAGAGGGAATAGCAGAAAACGTAAATAATGAAAGACATTTCCTTCTATATATTTCTCTCTCTCTCTCTTTTTTTTTTTTATTTTTGCAATCCGGTGTTACTTTTTAACTTAAGAAAAGTTTTACAGGCTGGGCATGTGGTTCACGCCTGTAATCCCAGCACTTTGGGAGGCCAAGGTGGGCAGATCATGAGGTCAGGAGATTGAGATCATCCTGGCTAACACAGTGAAACCCTGTCTCTACTAAAAATACAAAATATTAGCTGGGCGTGGTGGCACGTGCCTGTAGTCTCAGCTACTTGGGAGGCTGAGGCAGAAGAATAGCTTGAACCTAAGAGGTAGAGGTTGCAGTGAGCCAAGATAGTGCCACTACACTCCAGCATGGGTGACAGAGTGAGACAAGGAAGAAAGAAAAAAAAGAAAGAAAGAAAGAGACAGAGAGAGAGAAAGAAAGAAAGAAAGAAAGAAAGAAAGAAAGAAAGAAAGAAAGAAAGAAAGAAAGAAAGAAAGGAAAGAGAAAGAAAGAAAGAAAGAAAGAAAGAAAGAAAAAGAAAGAAAGAAAGAAAGAAAGTTAGTTGCACATCATCTACTCCATTCCCCTCTGTGAGGAAGTACCCAGTGCACAGTTCTCATATGTGTCCAGATAGGATGCAAATAAGTGGGTGTCTGCTCCCCTCTCAGCCTCTCAAAGGTCTCAAAGGGTGAGAACAACGTCCTCATGAGCAGCCTTTTCCATTCCTTACTAGCTGAGTTACAAGAAAGTTCTCTCTTCCACAGAGGTCCTAGGTCCCATGCCTGTGGGCACCAGGTGTGCACAGCCCTCTCTGGCTGGGATTCAATGGTGAAAGGACGTTTGAGAACCCTTATGGGAGGTGGAGTTAGAAGCATTACTTAAGGACTTAAAGAAGGTCCCGATTAAGGACAGATTACCCATGTCAACTCAAACTCTACAAAAAATACAGTTTTCTTACACAAGCCTCAAAGCCAATGTCCACATGGGAAATGCCCAAGGAGCTATTGGTTTCTGCTTCTGCAGCACTGTATGGAAATTTTGAACCCACTCCCTGTCTTGCCTTCAGGCAGGAGGTGCAGATCATCTGCTTGCAAGACCTCCGCAAGCCTAGCAGCACCTGCTCATGGGGTCCATTAGAACTACAGGCTGTCAGCTTCTCAAGGCACAATTGGGAAGTGTCTCAGCACGAACAAAGTTGCTTATCATTCTACCGACAGTGACTCTTCCTGCACAACGTAACTGCCTGAGGGGCCTTTTTAAAACATACGTCTCATCCCGACACCCCTGCTTCAAGCCTTGCAGCCCCTCAGCCCAGCAGTTCACCGCTGTTACAAACACAGCCCCAAGTTTAGTCAGCCTCCCTCACATCCCCCTACCTGCAGTTCTTTCTGTCTGCACAGCCCTCCTCCCCAGGCATTTCCATTTAACCCCCACCCTGCTTGCTTAAGACTCAGTTAAAACGTCATCTCTTCTGGAAGCCTTCCCTGCCCCCAGCCTTTCCAGGGTGAACTGGAAGTCCTTCTCTGCTGCTGCAGCTCTATCCTGCCTTCTGCTGCCTTGCTGGTCTCAACCACAAAACCCGAGGCTCCATGAGGATAAGGTCTTGTATGCTTCTCCCCATCTCCCTCATGCAGCCTGGCAACTGTGTCTGGAATATCTCTGTTGAATATGTGAATGAATGAATAAATGAATGAATGAAAAAAATGAACTCATCCATGGAAGAAAACACCCATGGAAGTCAGAAGCAATTTGCTGAAAATACAAATAGATACCAAAAGCATCTTTATAATACCAGAGGATTCCAGTTGGCACACCATGGAATAGAGGAAACCACAGGTAAAAAGATATCAGCAGGTAAAACTGATCAAATTTCTCTCTTCCCCCTGCACCCCTCTCCCTGCACCTATGACCTTGACTGTTTCATAGGTTTTATCCATGGGTTCTCAGTTTCCCCATTGCTGGGCATCAAATTTACTCAAGGTACTTGGGGTCTCCCAGAAACTTAAAGGTTACAGCCCTGATCACCCACACACTCCTGCCTCTTCAGATTTTGGATTAAATTGGAGGCATCGGAACTCAGTATTGGCTCTGAAATCAGGCCCCCATTCTATCCCCCGAGAGTCTGTGGTTCTGTGGTCATTTTGCTCCACATTCCTGGACTTACTGAATATATATGCCTGTAGTTTCCTCCAGACAAAACAACACAACACAGAACAAACAAACCAAGACATGTCTTCATCAGTCACTGCCCTCAGGAAGCTCACAGTCTACAGAGGAACAGGGACAGGTAAACAGAAACAAGCTGGAAAAATAGAAGTGTGGTCAAGAGGGCGGGGGAGCAGAAGAACTCAATCCAGCTGGGAAACTGCAGGAAGGAAGTGCGTAGCGTGAGCTAGCTGTGCAGCTCATGGGAAGAAGTACAGGGGCCAGTGGGAGGCTCCACGTGGCTCAGGGTCGGGCGGCAAAGGCTGAGATCAAAAAGGCATCTGCAAAGGGCCTCGTGGACACAGGCTTCGGGTGGTCATCCACAGGAAGCAGAATTTCATGTTTAACCACTTCGTAAAACAACCTAGAAGGAATTTAATGGTTAGCCAACCTGAATGCCATTCAGTACCAGCAATGTGTTAGTGCCAAATAATCAACATTACCCTGAAGAGTTATCAGAGTGATGATACGGAATTCCATGCACAGAGTCAGAGCCTCACGGGAGAGCACTTGTGATAAGCCTTGGGCTGGCGTTTATTTCTTGGCACAAGCACTCACCATTTCAAAACTCACATTTCAAAACGGAAAACCATCTTTTAAGGTTCTACACTTCAGAAGTAAGGGGAATTGTGACTCCAGGTTTAAGACATTACTATATTCCCTGTAATCATCATTATCCCCCGTATAAATATACACAGACCACAAAATAATTTTCACATTGAAATGAATTTTTAAGGGAATGTTTCAGGTAAAATGACATAATCTTCACATCTTTAAGCCTATGACCTTTTGTGCATTTGATTTTCCGATTCCAAACCTCTCTTTTAGTGTATTGCTAAATTGTCTCAGTAAAGGGATTTTAAAATGTAGCTTCGAAAACTATCAGCTAAGTCATCTCAAATATCTGTTTTATATCTAGAACATACATTTGATGGGTCTTTTTTCCTCCTAAATCAACCCCTGTTTAAATGAAGAGACCAGACTAATTGACATGGAGTTGACTGAATTTACTCACTGCTAGAGTCAGACATGATGGTAACAGGTGGATGAACACACATTTTGAAATTCCTTTCTGAATACATTTTTTTTTTGCTGCACACAGAAGAAATAGCAGCATTAGATGTACAATAAGAACAGGCATTGCATAAGTTATTCCAACATTCAAGATTCAACAGAAACAAAAATGAATTTTTGAACATATCAGAACATTCAATCCAATATAGGATTTACTTCAACTGATCAAAACAGTTTTGAAGAATTACTTGCCATCTAAGGGACTTTGTTACTTACGAAATAACTTTCTAAAGATCTGTTTGGCCAGTTGTAGATAGAAAGTGCACAGAAGGGAAGAGCTTTGCTTCTAAAAGGGTAAACTCCAGAAGAGTTCAGACAGATTTTGTATCAACGTGCCTTCCACCAAACTTTTCAAAGGTGAAGGTTGTGGCCTGACACTGACGTCCAGACAGAACCTCTTCTGAGATGGCTTCAGAACATTAGAGTATTTGGTCCTGTGGGGCTGGTGAGGAGAAACTAAATTAAGGGTCTAAGTGGCAAATGCACAGGCAAGAACTTCACTATGGCCAGATCCAAGTGGAATGGGGATGCCGGTTAGAGGAGAGCATCATGATGGCGAGGTTCCTAGAAATTAACCTGTGCCTGCTTTGAGACCATTCTCCTTAGCAGCGACTCCTTGCTTCTAGACTTAGACTCAGGTCCTTCTCCACTGAGGGGGTATCTTCAGTATTAATGAGCAGACTTCTTCAACAACCTAGCAACACAGCGATGCACTCTGATTCAGGGAACAAGTTCCAAGATCAGGAGCACCCCTGGAGGACGCCTCCTCTCTGCCCCCACCCCAGTTTTCTGGCTGCCTGTCTTCATGGCAGGGATGGTACTCATGGCCAGAACTCCAAGTGTGACACACATGTCTCCTACATCCTGGAGCAGAGTGGGGCAGAACTTGGGCCTTCTACATAGGGAAGCTATCTTTTTTCCGAGCCTCGGTTTCCTTGTCTGTGAAACAGACATAATAACAACTTCTGGAGAGGGCTCTAATGAGCAGCTGATGAGCAGAAATGTAGGAAAGTAGACTATAAATTATAAAACACTACAGAGATGCAAATTCTCATGATTATTTATAAGGACCCAAGGGTTGTCCCAAGACGTATTTTTTCCACAACTCAGTTCTTCCATCTCTTCTTTAGGACACCTCATCCCCCACTAAATGCTCCCTTTGCTGGGATACAGCCTCCCCTGCTGGTCTCCAAATTAGCCCATCCTCCTAACACTTCCCCTTGAGAATTTTAATTCCTTTAATCCAATGAAATAAGTTCAGGCCATCATCTTCAAAGAATAGGAATAAAATTTGGGGACCAAAATTATACCCATTGGGATTGCTTCTGTAGAAATACTTTGGAATTCCTTTTCATGCCCTATTAAATAATTAAAATGTTTCTTTTCTGCATTCAGTGTTAGTTATTTAAATCCTAGTCCTAAGCTCCATTAGCAACCTTATTAGCACAAAACTTTCTTTGCCAGTTGGATTAGTTTTATAGATTTTTGCATAGAAGGAATGTACGCAGACAAATGCAAGTGCGTGGCTATGGTTAACATCCTGCAATCCTAGGAAATAGGTTGAATTTAAGCTGACAGGATCAATCTCACTCCACTTAATAGCTTATTAGCTTAATCAATGTCCTCCATTTGTGTTAGGAGCTGTTAGCACATCAAAATCTTTTGGTGAACTCCAGCAGATTTAAGTTGCACCCCACCCTACAATCCCATCCCAGAATGGATGCTCAACATTTGCAACTTGAAATTTCATAGTTAGGCAGAAAAACAGTCACAAAATCTTTGGACCAGAAGAGAATCAAATATGTAAAACCACAAGGGCCAAGCAATAAATCTGATTTCGGCCATTCCTTCAGCCTCTCTCCCAGGCCATGTTCACTTAGACTTACTGGTCATAGGGGTGTAAGGGTGGGACAACCCAGCAGTCCTGGCACCTGCATATCAGCAGGACTTTTCCTCTGTACAGTTCCGCACGCTCCCTCCCTTCCACAGGTGATCCGTGACCCCTACTGAACTTCCACACACCACCCATCATCTCTCAGTCGGCTTCCCGGAGAACCCAACACACTGCCTCTAAGATAAACCTGGAGATTGAGGGAGCCGTTAGTGAAAGTCTAGTGTCGAGATCAGTATCAGGTAAGGAGAGAAAGCAGCAGAGAGCTCGAGAAGGCCACCTTCCAGAGCCAGTTGGGATGAGGGGAGGGAGACCGGCTGTAAGTGTGTAATTCTCTGACATGGGGGCCAGGACGAACCACCGACCATGAGGAAGGTCCCCAAGACTGGGAGGCAGGGATTGTCTGGAGGCTGCTGTAGTGGGATTCGAGGGTTGGGAACACAGCAGGCCTTCGTCAGAGGCAAGAGAACGCCTGGGTCTTTGTGGGCCAGGCCAGGAAAATATGGCCAAACACACCAAGTAGCCGAGGAGACTCAGCACAGAGCTTGTGCCGCCGGGATGCTGTCTTACGAAGGCAGTTCTTGGCTGCACAAAACTCCCAACAGCCTGGAGCTGGACCGGTGCCTCAAAGAAAGAGGCCCAGGCTTTGTTTCCTACCCGAGGAGCCCTTGCCAGGGAGGTACCCCTCCCTTCTCCTCCCGCTGGGTCTTATTAGCCACCCTCCGTGGTGTCTTGCTCGGGGCACTGTCGTGGAAGTGGGGCTCTAAGTGCTCTTCATTTCAAGTAACATTAGCTCCCGTGCCTCTGCTTAGCTGAAGCTCCATTCTTTCCAATTACACAGAGGCCGTCCGTATGGGAGGAGGTGACTGCCTTTGGAGCAAAAGGCGCTGAGAATATAAGGAGAAGAAATTGCTATTGGCTTGTATGTCTTTGTTAGAGCGAAAGGAAAACGTGGATCAGACAATTCTACTCACACCTTCCAACACATTCTGTTCCTTTATTTAAACAGGGATGATGCCGTCCTGTCACTGGGGGGATACTGAGTACTGGGACTGGCAGGGGCAGTGGGGGGTCAGCATAGGCAGGCAGGGAGGCCAGGGACGGTAGAGCACAAGAGGCCAGGGCTGGAGGTCTGGTCAGGCGGTAAGCCTGGAGGGGGCAGGGTGCAGGTGCAACCCCAAGGGGCCCAGCAACCTCATGCCAGGTGCATGCTGGGTGGAGGGAGAAGAAGTCCTGGAAAAATGGCTTGAAGTCTTCAGAAGCATCTGTTTCCACTTGGCGATTCAGGGGGCAGAAGCTATGAGGCTGGGGGAAGAAGACAAGAGCTCAGCAGCATGTTGGGACCCACCAACGGGAGGGGACTAGGGCCAGACCAGAGGGAGGGAGCCAAAGACCACCCGGAGAGGGGCTGGGTGTGGAGCATGGGGCCAGGGTGCGGCCGGCCCTGTGCCACCCTGCCCAGGTGTCTGCTTACTTGCCATCTTCCAGGAGTGCTGTGGGCCCATGCTGAATTGCCTCCGCCTCAGGGGGCTGCTTTGAGCAAGGCCACAGCTTTATTGGGCTGTCTCCCACCCACAGCCTGGTCCCAGGGGTGTAAGGGTGGGACAACTCAGCAGTCCTGGTGCCCACATATCAGCAGGACTTTTCTTCTGTCCAGTTCTGCTCCCGCCCTCCCTTCCACAGGTGTTCCACACACAACCCATCATCTCTCCTGAACTTCCGCACACTACATCACCTCTCAGTTGGCTTCCTGGAGAGCCCAAACCTTGACAGATAAGAAGGAGGAAGTGCGTTTTAATAAGTGTTCTGCAGTTCCCTGCTCAGCACGCCCTGCTTTCTTCCTCAGGCACTTGCCAGCAACCTTATGAAGTGGCAGCTTTAGATCCTGTTACTAATAAGGGAGCCACTGGGGCTCCACCTGCCAGACTCCTCTCCTTGGGACAAAAACCAGAAACTCCCAGTGATCATCTGCCACCTACCCAGACTGTGGAGGCACCAGGAATGATGTTGGTCTTCATTTGTGGTCTCTCCATCAGAGAGGCCTGAGGCCCGTGTTCCAGGAACCAGGACCACGTGAATCATATGAACCCCTGAGCTGTCCTGGAAAGTGATCCCACTCCATGGAAAAGAACGGGCTGCCCCAGGGACTGCACAGGAAATGATCACAGGACCCTGAGCCCTGCGGAGGCCTGGTGCTCCCAGAGTGCTTACTTCTCTCATAGACTCAAGGCAGGTAACAAAACCCCTGGTTTCCAGAGAAGGAAAGTGAGGCTGTCAGAGAGGCACAGCGTCCTCACTTACCTGGTGACACCCCCCAGGGATGTCAGATCCCCACACACTCACCCTTTCTACCATATCTGATATCTGTTTGCAAGCTTTGCAGCCTTCAGAATACCCCGTTCATCTGTTCATCCAATGTGCAAATTACCTTGACCATATCCCTGTGCACCCATTTTAGGAAACCCCAGGCCACTTGGGAGACACACCAATGTCACACGTGGGCTGCCACGTGTGCTCTGGTCAGGTGCCCTGGACCCTGTCTTCCACATGAAGGCTTGGGCATCGACTCTTACAGCATGGAGGGGGTTACATGGAGGTGGAGGGCAGAGAGGGAAAGCTTCTCCAGACTTTTCTGTGGTCAGTGGGTCATCTAGAATAATAGCCAATATTCATGGAGTCCTTGACTATGCCCCAGGTACCTTCCCCTGAGTAACTCTGTAATATAAGTATTATTCTTCTCTTACTTTAAAGAGAGGGTATCTAGAGTCAGAGGGGCTAAGTCATGGGTCAGCGCCCCTCAGCAAAGGGGTAGGAGGTGAGGGCCCCACCCCACTTCCGTCTGCCTCGAGCTGGGGATCTGAATCGCCAACTTACCTTCATCTGTCCTGCCTTTATCCATCCTGCTTCCTCTCCTCTCTCTCTCTTTCCCAACTTCTCCGCTTCCTTCCTTTCTTCCTCTTTTTCTCTCATTTTCTTTATAAAGAGAATCTACTAGGTATAAGGAAAATCATGTAACTGCAGACAGCTCAGTGGCTGTATTGCATTTTTTTCTGTATCTAGATGAATCTTTTCTTAAATATAAGTGTGAGAAGAATTACAGGAATGAAGCTATTCCCTGAGAGTTTATTATTATTCAAACAAACAAACAAACAAAAACATGAAAATAACCTTTGTGCTATCAGGGCTGCTAAGTAAATGATAGTTTTAATGTGATGAAATATTATTCAGTGCTTAAAGTAATGACCGTGATGTGTCAATGGTGGTTTTCCTGGGGTTATGAATGTCTAGCAGATTTTAATTTTTTTCTTGAATGTTTTATGTTTTTCCAATTTTCCTACAACATGCATGTAGTAAGTTAATAAACAGAAAAGAAAAATAAACCTAAAATCTAATGATTATGAAGCTTATGTAGAAACTCATGAAAAAAAATACTTAGAACTGTTTCTGGGATTTACGGAGCAGCATGTCATCAGATAAGGTAAATGTCTGGCCTTCTAGCAGGCTGAACTCCGAAGAAGGGCAGAGTGGCAGGTAGGGAGAAAGTCAGACTAAAATTAGTCAGCTAGAGTTAACAAAGAGTAGGGGCAGGGGGCAGCTGGAGAAAAAAATACTAGTCCAAGTAGAGAATTGCTTACTCTTTAAAGGACCTTGGGATAGAGAGAGAGATTACTTTGCTATCTAAAGGTGGAGACTCCGGGAAGGAGGAATCCAAGGGCCTGTTGAAAGTCAGGAGCTGTGAGAGGAAACAACAGCCTTTGCGGAGATCCGTCAGCTGATTATAATGAGCCTTTGAAGTACACCTCACCTTCTCTGGAGTGGGCCAGCAGCCCCAGTTTCACCTCACAGCCTAAGGTGCCATCAGAAAACTTTATCCAATAAAGAAGGTGCTATTTCCAGAACACTCCAGCGAGGCTGCTGCAGCCATGGTGGCAGGTTCCACCGTCCCCAGCCACACTCCTGGGGGTAGGCCAGGAAGCCACTGCACATGTTCAGGGACATGCTAGCTAAGAACATCCTAGGTATTAGAGACTATTGACCTTGAATATTCTCTATGCAAAATGCTTTCTTTTGGAAATGTCCTCACGTGTGGCTTTCAAGAAGGGGCTGTATCGCTTAAGTGCAGTGAGCACATCACATCTTCACGGGGAGCAGAGATGGGCACGACTGCAGCTTTCTCCTGCGGAGCTTCAGAGCTGTTCTCAGCCACTACTACATGGAGTCGTGCCTCGGCTCCTCTGGCACTCTCTCCATCCACTCGCTCAGTCACATTGTCTTTCTGTACTCACTTCCCTTGAGGTTTTCTTCCTGCAGGAAGCCTTGTAGACCCTCCAGCCGTGGGCGTCTTGTGTATGCCCACACCTCCCTGTTCTTCCCACTGGCAAAGCCCTTGTCACGCAGCACTGCTCTGTCTGCTTGCTGGTCCCCTTACCACCACCCCCTTGTAGGCCATAGCGCCTTGAGGGCAGGTTCATGGTGGTCTTCTTCAAGCACTCAACACAAGGCTTGGTCCAAAGTAGATGCCAAGTAAGTAAATTAAAAACTGAATGAATGAGTGAATGAACAGCACACATTTTTTCCTGCAAGGTATTTTAAGATTAGAACACTATTACCTAATCTAAGAATAGAAGCTCATTTTGAAATGTTTGGGAAAGTGTGCAGGAGAGCATTCAGTTTAATCTGATACATTGTATTTTGCTCCCTCTTACAGGCCTCTGAACTCACTGAAGAAAGGTCCTTTTTCCAGTTATTTTTGCATCCTCCCAGTGTCTAAGGTCTCAATGCATTTTTGTGGCCTGAACAAATGAATCAATGAATGTGTGAATGTCACTTTTCCAGTTCCTTCCTGTGAAAAGCTTAATGTTCTAAGGACCTTCAATGTAAAGTATCAGAAAAGAATGTCACCTTTCAACAAATGGTGAACAATTCTGAAAAAAAAAAAAAATAGCCTTCAAGGGACAAGGAAGTACCTCCCAGCATGCCGAGGCATTACTGAAGCTAGTGTTTGCCTGAATGCATGCTTTTACTAGGGATCTCAAACTCGTATAAGCAAACCAGGGAGTGAACTGGAATTCTGGGGATGAAAGTCAACCCCTGCAGTGCACAAGAGAGCACCTCATGGTCTCTGACAAATATCTTCGTATCCATGGGAAACTGGTCTCCATGTGGGAATAACATTTGGCAAAACCTCTTATTTAAAGTTCAGCCTCATCTCCAAAGTGACGGGCTAGTGCCCACTGAAACTGAGTGAGCCTGGACAAGCTCCTGAAAGCCTTAAGACTCAGTTTCCACATTGATACAATTAGGAGAGTGGAAACAGCAGTGTCTGCTTTGTGCATAAGACAATGAATACAAAGCCAGCACAGGCCCTGGCATTTAGGAATGAGTCAACTTATTTAAATGTTTGAACTGGTTTGACTCTTACATGACAATAGCAGTATTCTAACATCAGTACAGGCCAAGCATTGAGCAGGTTCTTTACTTACTTGGTGATACATTTTTGCAACAGTGCTATATGGCAATTATCATTATTCCCACTTTACAGAAGAGAAAACCAAGGTGCCGAGGGTTCAGAAATTCACCAAGTTTACACAACATGTAGTGGCTGGCCTGGAAATTAAACCCAGATGAAGCCACTGCTCTGTGGCCACATAGCTAATGGCAGGGTAAAGCTGCGAAACAGGGTTTAGCTGAGGCAGAAGCTTGGAGATCGTGCCTATCCGTTCAGAACCGGGTGTTCCACTGCAAAAACAGATGATAATTGTAATAAAATGGTTGGTAATTGTGGCTTGTAAGGTACATATTCAACAGCAATCAGTGAACTAGAATACAAATATAATAAGCCTTTAAGAAGCTCTAAGCCTAGCCTGGAAGGTGGGGCGTGGTAATAACTAGGTAGGAGGCAGAAAGTGCAAAGCGCGTGTTGGGAGCGGGAGCTGGAAAGGTGAGTAGGGTTTCAAATGAGGTAAGACAGGGGATTTGAAGCGATGGGCTGCAGCCGCCTGACTGTGGATCCAGGTCAGAGCTGGAGGAGATGGCAGCTGCGGTGAGAGAGAGGATGAAGAAGTGAGGTGGGGCCGGGGAGAAAGCCCTTTGAAAAGTCAGCTAAGCACTTGGACTGTGTTAAAGGTGATGGAGATCCCCAACAGAACCTAGAAATCTGCTGGCCGTGGGAGGAGTTGCTGGGGACGGCAGATATCAGCATGCCATGCAGAACCGCATGCAGTCTCCTTGAGCTAAGCCTCCTGCTGAGGCGGAGACTCAGGGGAGGAGGAAGCCAAGGGCCTGTTGAAAGTCAGGAGCTGTAAGAGGAGACAACAGCCTGTGCCGAGATCCATCTGCTGATTATAATGAGCCTCTGAAGTACACCTCGCCTTCTCTAGAGTGGGCTCCAACGCCCCAGTGTCTCGTACACTGTGTTATCTGAGACTATTTTGGGAAATCACATTTGCAACTCCATGAGCTGGTAAGCAACCTGCTACATGAGCTGCCACAGAAGCAAAACACGGCTAGGCCTGGTGGCCAGAGGTCACTCAGGCTGTCCTAGTGTGTGCAGCCCAACAGGAAAGTCTCTCTGCGGGGACTCTTTCAGTCATTCAGGCATCTGTGCCTGGACTCAGCCCTGCATTTACACACTCTTATTTACTCATGCATCCATGCTTTCAGGGTTCCTTCACTGGATCAGCTGTTCATCGCCATGCACTGGTTCACGCCTTCACTCACATGCTCACTCTCTCCTTCAGCCAGCACTCATCCCTCAGAACAGATCTTACAAAACTTTGTCTTCATAGGGAAAGTTTCATTGTAGAGAAACACGTCATTTAATGGACAACAATCACCACATCTCCTCCTCGTCTCATCCAGGCCAAACGATAGTTTAAAGCACAAACTACTAAAAAAATTGCCATTCACTCCCATTTCTTGCTTATCTGACTTCAAGCTGGTTCTCCCCGTAATAGAGGATGTTAAAGTGGAAGGAGTCAGACCCCACAGGACTCCACACACTGCATTTTGAGGGCCTGTAGTGTGCATATGTTAGAGAGGGGGGGTCAGAAGGAAGGAAATTGGAGTCATGCTCCCCACACAGGCACAGGACCATGAGCAGTGAAAATGATGTTCTAATTTCTTAGGATCTCAGTTTTCCTTAGTTTTCACTCATTTATTTGAACTTGCCTATTGGATGTCTGCTAAGATCTGTGCAATCTTTGGGTAGTAAGTGAGATGCAACTTTCGCCTCAAGGACAGCTTGGGGTAAGGAAGTGAGTCAGAGAAACACCCTCAAGTGCCCAGGAGCTACCTGGCTTTGTGAGGATATTAAAATAAGCCACCTAAAAATGGGAGAATGAAAAATGAGCACCTCCGATTCCGGCCACTCAGTGCGGGATCCAGGCTCTCCCAGAGAGAGGATCCTGCGGGTTGAGGCGCATTATCCTGTGGCCAGCAGACTGCCTGGTCCCATTATTTGCAGGTGGCTGTAAATGGGATTGCACATATGGTCTGGCACATGCCTTAGCCTTTTGGTTTTGTGGTCACATGAAGAGCCAAGTTTCTCCCAGAATTCACCCTGCCCCTTAATCTTCCTCCAAGGGACCTGCTCTGGAAACACTGACTATTGGAAAACCTATAGGGCTGTTACTGTCAAGGTGACTTAGATATGGTGGGCAGTGAGTAGCACACATTTTTAAAGTGCTCAGAAAGCCTTCCTTTCAAAAAGACACACATTTTATTGGGCAGAAAAGTCTGAGTTTGAACTACGATAATTATTTCCTAGTCATGTGCCATGGAATTAGTGGTTTCATTTCTCTAAATTTCAGCTTTTTAATCTATAGGAAGTGGTGATAGGACCACCCAAAAGGCCATACTGTTGTGGGAATTCAGTGAGATATTGCATAAATAATGCCTGTAATACAGAAGGTTCTGGAAAACATGAGTTCCTTTTGGTCACCTTTCCTAGCAATAAGTAGCTCAAACTTTACACAGAAGCTCTAAGTTCATATTTTTTCCCACCAAATAAAAGGCCGAATATTGATTCCAGTGCCATCAGACCCTGAAAAGATTCTTATTGATTCAATGATGTTTGCTCCATCCTCATATCTGACTCCATGGTTCAGCCACACCATTTTCTTACTGTTGAAGGGTACATTTCAGGTCTACTGTCACCCACCTATTACTTCTTCAGCTTCAATGCCTGTAAGTTTCCACCTTCAACATGATCCAGACACACAAAACTGGTCAGTTTCCTTAATGCACAGCTACTCAGATTTCAGAGCAAGTACTGCTACCCCCATGACCATCTCTGGCCTACATGGCTCACCCAACTACATGCTCCTCCCTATCTGGGTAATAAGTTCCTATAGTCCATACCTAACTCTAAGATTCACTCAGTATAACCTATTGCATTTATTTGTCTCTCTTATGCCAGGAATTTCCTTGTTAATTACCAGTATGTCTTATTGAATGTCTTTCACTTCCTGGAAAATGGAGATGCATGTGGTACATTGCAAATATTTGATACTTTCATATGAATGAATTAATGAAAACCTTCCAGTCTTTCTTTCTAACAAGTGTCTTATTGTGATTCCAATGGCCACTATGTTTTTTTGTCCTTCAAATTCTGTTCTGATTTAGTTCACATGCCATGATCTAATTTAGTCTGCTCAGATGACATGCCATGATCTGGTTTAGTCTACCAAACTCTTCTTAATTTCTTTATGTTATGCATCAAAAATTGCTTAAAATTAGATATATATCTTCCAATACCCTAGAGGAAAGCAAATAAGTGGAGAATACTAAGCCAATATAACAAACACATTTTTTAAAAAAAGAAAACTATGAATGGAAATTAAGAGAATTGGTCAATATAACAGCATCAATAATTGCAATAAATGTGAATGGATCAAATCCCCCTATGAAAAGACAGTGGTTTTCTGATTGGGATTTAAACAAAGGAAAATGTAAGAAAAATTCATCTATGTTATATTTATAAGACATGACTCTAAAACAAAATGACAGGGAAAGCCTAAAAACAGACAGATGGAAAAAGAGAAATCTACAAATGCTTAAAGAAAAGAGGTGAAGAAAAATATATATCAGACAACAAGAATCCAACTCAAAAATATTAAATAGGACAAAAAGGAATTTAAATATTACTAAATATTACACTCCATCAAGAAGAATATTCACACATCCAGTAACAAAACTCCCAACTACATAAAACAAAACCTGTTGGAGAGGCAAAAAAAAAAAAAAAATACTACTAAATACACATTATAAGAAGATTTTAACACATTTCTACCAGATCAAATGTCACATCAAGTAAACAAAAAAATCAACATAAGTACAGAAACTTTGAATACACCACTAACATGCAGTTCCAAACAGGAAATACAAACCTTTTCAAATTCCACTGACAGAGACAACAGAATTGAATATGGATAATGTGTCAAATAAAATATCAGTCTATTCACAAAAATGGAAAATAGGAAGAAAAATATCTGACTATAGTATTTTTATAAAAAAGAACAACAGGAAAAGCAAACTAAAAGAGCCAAGCCATGGGCAGGAAGAACATTCCTGATGGTACATAATATAATGGCAATATCTGTATCTGCATCTACAATAGAAAAAAAATCTAAAATCCAATAATAAAAATGGGCAAAGATTTGAACATACATTTTCTAGAAAAATACCCACAAAGAGCCAATGGACCCATGAAAAATTATTCAATATTACTAACCAGCACAGAAATACAAATAAAACCATGATGAGACACCACTGCATGCCCAGGAGAATAGTAAAGTTAAAAGTTTACAACACCAAATATTGGTGAAGATGTGGAGCAAACAGAATGCTCAAACATTGCTGGTAAGAGGGTAAAATGGTGCATGACTTTAGAAAGCTGTTTGGCAATTAACAAATTAATCATTTACCACCTTTCTTGATAGGTTCGTGGTTAGCTTGGGCTGCTTTAACATATTACCATAGATAGGGTGTCTTAAACAACCAACATTTCTCACAATTCTAGAGGTTGGAAAGTCCAAGATCAAGGTGTTAACCGGCTCTCATGACCACCTACTTCCTGGTTTGCAATAACGATCTTTCTTCCTGTCTCTTCTTGTAAAGGCACTAATCCATTCATGAGGGTTCCACCCTTATGACCTGATTACGTCCCAAAAGCCCTACCTCTAAGTGCCATGACATTGGGAAACAAGGTTTCAGTACAAGCATAGCTCGTTTTATTGCACTTCACTGTACTGTGTTTCACAGATACTGTGTTTTTTCACAAATTGAAAGAGTGTGGCAACCCTGCATTGAGCAAGTCTATCTGAGTCATTTTTCCAACAGCACGTGCTCACTTTGTGTCTTTGCATCACATTTTGGTAATTCTCACACTACTTCAAGCTTTATTATTATTATTATTATATCTGTTACAGTGATCTCTGATTAATCATCTTGTATATTATGATTGTAATTGTTTTAGGGGTGCCATAAACCACATTCATATAAGACAATGAAATTAATCAATAAATATTGTGTGTGTTCTGAGTGTTCCACTGGCTCACAATTCTCCCATTCCTCTCTCTCTTTCCTTGCACCTCCCTACTTCCTGAGATACAAAAATACTGAATTCAGGCCAATTAATAACCCTACGATACCTTCTAAGTGTTTAAGTGAAAAGCAGATTCATTTACCTCTTACTTAAAGTCAAAAGTTAGAAATGATTAAACCTAGTGAGGAAAGCATGTCAAAAGTTAAGGTAGGCTGAGTTAGGTCTCTTGCACTGGTTAGCCAAATTATGAATGTAAATAAAAAGTTCTTGAAGGAAATTAAAGGTGCTATTCCAGTGAACACATGAATGAATGATAAGAAAGCAAATTAGCTTACCAGTGGTCTGTACAAAAAAATCAACCCAGCCACAACATTTCCCGAAGCCAAAGGCTAATCCAGAGCAAGACTCTAACTTTTTTCAGTTCTGTGAAGGCTGAGATACATGAGAATACTGCAGAAGAAAAGCTGGAAACTAGCATAGGTTCATACATGAGGTTTAAAGAAAGAAGCCATCTCCAAAACCTAAAAACGCAAGGTAAAGCAGCAAGTGCTGGTGTAGAAACTGCAGCGAGTTACCCAGATGTAGTTAAAATCATTGATGAAGGTGGTTGCACTAAACAACAGATTTTCATTGTAGATGAAGCAGCCTTATATTGGAAGAAGGTGCCATCTAAGACTGTCATTGTTAGAGAGAAGACCATGCCTGGTTTCAAAACTTCAAAGAACAGGCTAATTCTTATTAGGGGCTACTGAAGCTGGTGATGTTAAGTTAAAGCCAGTGTTCATTTCTTATTCTAAAAGCTCTAAGGCCCTTAAGAATTATGCTAAACCTAATCCTTGATAATTATCACTATGTCTTATTGAATGTATTTCACTTCCTGGAACCTGGAGATGCATGTGGTACACTGCAGATATTCAATAAATGTTTTCATCTGAATGAATTAATTAAAAAATACTAGTTTTTCTTGCTAACAAGTGTCTTATTGTGATTCCAGTGGACCAAGAAGAATCTTTTCAGGGCCTGATGACATTGGAATCAATAATCAAATGGAGCAACAAATGACAGCACATATGTTTACAGCATAGTATATTGAATATTTTAAGGCCACAATTGAGACCTACTACTTAGAAAAAAACCAGATGAACTATGACTGCCATTGACAAGGCATCTGGTCACCAAGAGCTCTGATGGAGATGTACAAGGAGGTAAATGAGCCACCACACCCAGCCTGAATGTTGTTTCCATGCCTACTAACACAACATCCATTCTGCAGCCCATGGACCAAGGAATAATTTTAACTTTCAAATCTTATTATTCAAGAAATACACTTTATAAAGCTATAGCTGCCATAGATAGTAATTCCCCTGATGGAATCAGAGCAAAGTAAATTGAAAATCTTCTGGAATGCATTCCCCATTTTAGATACCATTAAGAACATTCATGATTCTGGAAAGAGTTCAAAATATCACAATAAACAGGCATTTGGAAAACGTTGATTCCAATCTTAATGGCTGAGGTTGAGGGGTTCAAGATTTCATTGAGGGAAGTGACTGTAGACGTGATGAAAAGAGCAAGAGAACTTGAATTAGAAGTGGCTGAATTACTGCAATCTCATGATAAAACTTGAACAGATGAGAAGTTGCTTCTCAAGAATGAGCAAAGCAAGTGATTTCTTGAGATGGAAACTACTCATGGTGAAAATGTTGTGAACATTGTTGAAATGACAACAAAGAATTTAGAATTTTATACAAACTTAGTCAATAATGCAGTGACATGGTTTGAGGACGTTGACTCCATTTTTGAAGGGTTCTACTGTGGGTAAAATACTGTCAGAGTAAATTGCATGCTACAGAGACATCTTTTGTGAGAGAAAGAGTCCATCAATGTGGGAAACTTCATTTTTGTCTTAAGAAATTGCTATAGCCACCCCAAACTTCAGTGACCACCACCTTGATTAGTCAGCAGCCATCAACAACAAGGCAAGGCCCTCCATCAGTAAATATATTATGACTCACTGAAGAAGTCTCAGATAATTGTCAGCATTTTTTTTAGAAATACAGTTTTTTAAATTAAGGTATATGTATTGTGTTTTTAGACATAACGCTATCATACATTTAAAAGACTACAGCATAGTGTAAACATAGCCTTTATAAACACTGGGAAGTCAAAACATTTGTGCAAATCGCTTTATTGTGATAGTCACTTTATTGCAGTGATCCGGAACCGAATCTGCAATATATCTGAGGTATGCCTGCAGGTGAGTTTTTGGAAGACACAGCATTCAGTCTGTGGCACCATCCAATAACTGAGCCACTCCACTTCTAGATATTTACCCAACAGAAGCTCACAAAATGACTTGTCTTTATTCATAACAGCCACAAATGATAAAGAACCAGTTTTGAAAATGTCCATCCACAGAAGAACAGACAAATTATACTATATTTATACAATGGTTTATGACTTAGCAACAAAAATATTAACTGCTGACACACAAGATCGTGAGTCCGTAGATTATTATACTGATTGAAAAAAATCAAGATATAAAAGAACACATACAGTATGAGTCCATTTATGTGAAATTATCCATCAGCCAAAGATAATCAATGGCAAAAGAAATGACAACAGTGGTTACAGGGCTGGAGGCAGTTGGCAGAATTTCACTGTGAAGGTAACATCATGGAGCTTTCTGGGATGACAAGTGTATTCAAAATTTTGATAATGGTGTGAGTTATACAGGTGTATCAATTTGTCAAAGCACACAGCACTTTACACTTAAAATCTGTGCATTTTTTCTGTATGTAATTATACACCAACTAAAAAACACTCATTAATGCCTTACTTCTCCGTGTTGTTAAAAGATTAAAAAGAGATCCTGCCTGTAAACTAGTTATGGTCAAGGTGTTTGGTAGTTAGCACATACCCATACCCAATGAATTAGATCTTTTACACACTAGAATGCTGATTAAACAAACATAAACAAAATGCTGTAGGCTATCTATAATAATGATCATTTTCCAGGAAGGTTTTCCCCACTAAACAGCATGCTAAAGTCAGAACATAACTGTTGGAGAATTTAGACTCAGCTGGCAGACCAGGCGTCATAAACAACCTCCCAGTGACCTCTGAATCCCAGGTGGAGATCAGGTGAGCAGCCTGTGGGACTGGTTTAATTCAATTGTCTGAGTTTTTCACTTTGTTTCTGAGGAAATTTGTGCAATTCGAATCCTGATGTAGCTCCATATTTTTTGTTTGTACCTGGTTGATAATGTGCATCTGACATTTCTTCATTTTGCAGTATCTGAGAACCAGGGAGATTTTAATTAATCCTTTTCTGCCTTCATGTCTAAAAGCTAAAAGACATTTTAATGAGAAGGCAGCAGTGGCAGCAGCAGCAGCAGCAAAACAAAAAAAAAATCAGTAATAAAATAAATAACAAAATAAAATTGGTGGGTCTCATAAGCAGCCCCACAGATGGAAGCATTCAGCTCAATGAAATAAAAGATGAATTTATTTGACTAATGTAAATAGAGAGAAAATGAGGCACTTGCATGGAGCTCAAACCCACTATGAATAGATGAGTAATGTCGGAGTGTCAGACCTGCGGTCATAAACTCCGGGCGCCAACAATGGTCATGCCCGATTTAATGAAAAAACAAATGAAATGCTACATATTACTGTTTGCTTCCCCCGTCAAATGAGTTGTCTGAATATTTTATTCAGTAAGGAGTGTTGTATATATGAAAGATAATTAAACGCTGTATAAAGGAAGTGGGTTACATGGCGTGATGCCGGGGCGCTGTGAGTGTCGGAAGGAGCTAGGGAAACCCAGCCTTCTCCAGTGTGATTATAATTATGATGGGTGACATAGAGCAAGAGCTTCCCACGTGCCTAGCACTGGGCTAATTAAACCATCAAGGATAAGATTCAATTGCAGGCATGGGGTGAGCACTAAGAGGCACATAAAAATAGAGACTAGCCCTTGGAGACATCATAGTCTCAATGGAAAAGAAGACAAGACAAAGCTTGGTGCATTGCAGGTGCCCCAGATGCATATTGAATGAATACAAAAGGTGATCGAATAAATACATAATGGCCCAAAATGAGATTATCATACTCTTAGGTACCCCAGGGTCACACTCTGTACTTGGGACAAACCACTTCTCTCTATTTGGGGGAGCTGTTTAGACAGAATAGAAAGAGGACACACCATCTTCACCTCAACACTATCGACATTCTGGATAATTCTGTGTCATGGGGGACAGACCTGCACACTGCAGGGTGTCTAGCAGCATCCCTGGCCTCTACTTACTAGACACCTGCAGCAACCCCTCCCCAGCCCTCTCCAACAATGTGGCAAACAAAAATGCCTCCAGATATTGGCCAGTATTTCCTGGGGGTGAAAGTGTCTCCTGGCTGAGGAACACTAAGTTAGATGGATTTAGAATTTAGTCCAGATTCCAACACTTTCTAGCTTTTTGATGTTGGGCAAGTCACTTTACTCTCCTTCAGCCTCAATGTCCTCACCCATATGATGGATGTAGTCCTGTCCACATGAGTGTGGTAGATTGTCTGGCTCTTTCTCTGACTCCAAACCTTTGATCCTGTGATTCGCTTTGCCCAAGTCAAGTCAACAACTTATCACATCCTGCTGTTTCCACTGTCTCTCTTGTGTGCCTGTCATTCAACACCACAACAAGAATAAGTCCTGACATGCCTGCTGGTCTAAGAAGCATGAAAATCATTTGGAGAAGACCCAGATCGACACAACAGCAGCCAGGAGAAGAGCTACCCAAGTCTACCTGCAGAGAAATGGGAATAATTGCTGTTTTACACCACTGAAGATCAGGATAACTTGTTATACAGCATTATTTTGACAACAGCTGACTGATACAATGGAAATAACTCTATACAGATCCAGGTGTATATCAGATGATCAACACATATTAGCTGCCTTCTTCCCTCCTCACTTCTATTTCTTTCAAATATGATTGTTTCTGGTTTCTTTCTGGCTGCAAGTACAGTCCAGTATTAACACAAGAATGTCTCCTCCATCATTTGGAGGATAATTAAAACAATGAAAATAACAGCAACTAGAACACTACAAATAAGAGCTAGACATTGATTTTCTGCCTCCTATAAGGCAATTATAGCTTGGCATGCACTAATTTCTGAAAACAAGACTTAATTAACATTGTGTTCAAGCATTTAAACCAGGTGCATGTTAGAAGAATGTTACTATATCTTATTCATTCATTCAATGTGTTCTATCTATGTTTAGGGTCCCAGTTGGAAACCAAGAGCAAATAAAATGTGCAGAATCAGTTTAGTCAAAGCAAAGGACTTGGCGAACAATTGTATCAATCCTAGAGATGTCCAAATGTGAGCCTTCCTTTTCTCCTGGGTTTCTGAAGAGTTCCATGGCTCTGTCTTTTGTAGTGTACCAACTCTGGAGGAAATTTGTGTTTCAGCACTGTCATGGCAGGATTTTTGCTAACCAAGCCTGCTTGCCATGACTCTCCAACTGACAGCCTTGGACAATTTTCCCATAGAAGTGGCTACAGGGTGTGTGTGAGACTCCATTCATGCATCAATCACTTATGGGGACCTTGCATAGGATGAAACCTATGATAGTCTCTGGAGATATGGTGATGAATCATGCACTGTTTCTACCTTCAGGATATCATGGGTCCATAGGAAGGAAGCACCCTAAATTACAACACAGCATAAAAATTTATTAAAGATGTCCACATTCTAATCCCTGGAACCTGTGAATATGGTACCTTCCATGGCAAAGTGGACTTCACAGATGTCTAATTTCCAGAACTGTCAGAGAAAAAATTTATTTTGTTTAAAGCCACCTAGTTTGTGGCACTTTATTATGGCTGCCCTATCAAACTAACAAAGCAGAAGACACTAATACAGCTTTGCTCCACGCAGTGACTCAGGGGCCCAGGCTGACTAAGAATCATCCTTATTGCAACCATACTATCTAGAACAGGGGACACTCCAGGCCCCTGCTGATAGGGACTAAGAGATAGAGAGTGCTCACTTTCTCTCACATTCCCACTTGTCAGAATTCGGGCGAATGTCCCCAACCCAATTATAAGGAAGGCTGTGAAACTCAAGAAGATGCATAGAAACTGGAAGAACACTGATGGTCACTTCCATAGTGTTAAGTAAATACTTGTAGAATAATTAAGCATATCTCCATTCCATTTAGACCTCCCAAGACCCTAATGTGATTGGGCTCTGTTACCTTCCCTATGTCATGAAAGAGGAAACAAAGGCACAGGGACATTAAGTAACTTCTCCACTACAACACAGCAAATGGGAACAAGGCCAGGATTCAAGTCCAGGAGAATCAGCTCTGAAGTCTGTGTTCTGGCCTCTCAGTAAACGAGTCCTGGAGGAATGAAAATAGAGTCCTTCCCAGCAAGTAACCTTGTATTACATCACTTAAAGGTGTTTCCAGACTAATGGCTTAACTGTTTCAAAGTGTAGAGAGTTTCCCTCCAATTAAGATGCACCTTGTGCGTAAAGCCCCTCTCTGTAAACTCAAGAGATGATCTTCTCACCACCACCTGAATTTAAAGCAGGCCATTTGGCACACCTCCATTTTATCACCATTAACCAAGTCATTTTGCAGGGGAAACAAATCTCTAGCCTTCAAGAAGAGCTACATTTCTGACTGCAAGGTGATGAGAACTTCAGGTCATAGCCTGCACTTCAGCCTCATCCTGGATCTCGAGAAAGTCCTGTTTGAGGCTGCTCACCTGGCGAGATACTTTAATTCAAATTGTGCTGGCCGAGTTGTACATCTCCTGGTCGGTGAAGACCTGTCTTCGAAATCTGGCGGACTTACTGCGTTGCCAGCTCTTTTTGACTTGACAAAAGAGTGCTGGTCTGGTGGAAGCTGCAGAAACCAGGTTTGCAACTTAATGCTGATTTTGCCCAGAAGTAATTAGTTCATTAACTGTGAGCACACGAGCTCATTAAAGGGGGAGGTGGATGATGCAAATCAGTGGTCTGTGTAAGTTCATCAAAAATTAGAAGGAGCTGGAAAAGGTCTGGCTCAAACCTGCTCAACACCTTCATTAACCAAAGAGGCTTCTGAAACTCCAAGAGTCCTAGGGGTCAGCAGACCTGAAGGCATCGTCTACACTAGAAGGCAAGAAGGTGGGTGGCTGGAGAGAGAGATGGAGGAATCTATTATTGATAAGTGCTTTTGACGGGGGCAGACCTCACAATCCTACTCTCAGTATCCAGCATAATGCTCATAGGCGTGACCTGCATGTATTTTACATATAAGAAGAGAGGCTTGGAGGGTGTTTATCATTTGTCAAACATCTCAGCCAGTCAATGACAGAATGGAATCAGGACTGTACCTTTTATGAACCATGAAACCAATGCTTTTTCTACTACAACAATAAATTAACGAGCCCAATTTGTGGATTCACCATCACATGATCAGCTCTGATCTTTTAATCACCTAATCTCAGCACACATTTGGAAGCATTCCTAGTCAGTGCTATATTGAGCTGCAGTTTGCAAATGTTTATTTACAAGGGATTAATTAACTTTGCTATTCGCAAGTATTGAACTAAGGGAAAATTGGCTTTCTCTCAGAGTAGGTATGGTGACATTCCAAGGGTCCTCAACCTCATGTTCAAAATGTCAAAATCCTTCTAGGCCAAACCCTGAAGAAAATATGGCACACATTGTGACAAGCAAAGAGGATGGCCTGGGAGGCTCAGAGAACTCGGGCTGGCACTGTGCTTTCAAGTCCCTGCCTGCCACTGAAGGGCCACACATCCCTGGGAGAAACCCATTACTTCTCCAGGCTCCAGTTCTCTCCATTTGAAAATAAGAAACAAAACCGTGTCTGAAGTCCTGTTTGGCTCTGAGAGTCTCTGAAAATAGTCAGGGAGGCTGACTTGATTCATTATCCACAGCATGAATCCAGAATGGAGAGAGGGCTCTTAGTGAAAGATGAAGGCTCATGTCAAGGGATCAGGAAAAGGGGCCTCAGAATTCCTGGCCCCTGGCCCATACACACCCACATCAGACTAGAGACTCTAAAAGAGAGTAGAGTTGCCCAGCAAGGATGCATAGTGGTACCTGTAGTTTCATTCCAGGATGGCACAAGGGCAGTGGGTGAGACTGCCTGGAAAGAAAGTCTCTGTCTTCCATGAGAATGGAAGTTTTTCCAGTGCTTAAGAGGCCTGGAGTATCCAGGGAAATGTTTGGAGGATGCAAGAGACAGAAAGAAAACTCTGATAAAGGGAAAGATAGGATTCTGGTGCCAAGCACAATCAAACAATGAACTTGCCAACCTGCAGCACATGTGGAGTGGAACATTCATTCCCTCTTTCAGCCACTCATCCATCTGCCCATCCATTCATTCATTCAACACCTGCCCATGTGGAAGTCTGTGCTAAGCCCAGGAGATACAGTGCTGAGTGAGAATAAGCAGCCCCTCCTTCATAGGAAGTCCAGCATAGTGGGGCAGAGTCCTTTCTTTAGGGAGCACTGCTCACAAATGACAAATCCAAATGCTGATCACAAGGTCAGTTGAGAATGGAGTGAGACTCTTTCAGCCTCAAGGAAAATAAAATTCTAATCCCCTCCCTCCACCCTCTGACTGAGGCATACTAAAATGCCTATGAACTTGGAGAATTGAAAACCTTAGACTTGGTTTCTCCCCTTTTTAGCAAAATAGGTTGGTGCAAAAGCAATTGCGGTTTTAGGCAGGGAATTTTAAATCATTGCAACTAGGCTCCATCACATCTTTATTAATAAAAATAGGCACCATTGCAATCAACACTTTTTTGCCAATGAGAAATAAGTTTGTTTATTCCTGTAGTGTAAAAATCTTGCTTTGGGATTTAAGGAACTCTGGGAAAGCGTTTTCTGCAAATTGCTGGTTGTGGAAGCATTTTCCCTGCAAAAAGTTGTCAAGATGCTTGAAGAAGTGGTAGTTGGTTGGCGAGAGGTCAGGTGCATGTGGCCGATGAGGCAAAACTTCGGTAGCCAAATTCATTCAACCTCTGAAGCACTGGTGGTGTGACGTGCAGTCAGGCCATGTCCAGGAGAAGAATTGGGCCCTTTCTGTTGACCAGTGCCGGCTGCAGATGTTGCAGTTTATGGTGCAACTCATCGATTTGCTGAGCATGCTTCTCAGAGGTAGTGGTTTCACCAAGATTCAGAAAGCTGTAATGGATCAGGTCTGCAGCAGACCACCCAACAGTGACCATGACCTTTTGTGGTGCACGTTTGGCTTTGGGAAGTACTTTGGAGCTTCTTCTCCATCCGACCACTGAGCTGGTCGAAGTCAGTTGTCATATAAAATCCACTTTTCCTCTCACATCGCAATCCAATTGAGAAAAGGTTCGTTGTCGTTGCATAGAATAAGAGAAGACGACATCTCAAAAGGACGATATTTTTTATTTTCGCTCAGCTCATGAAGCATCCGCTTATTGAGCTTTTCCACCTTTTCAATTAGCTTCAAATGCTGAATGACTGCAGAATGACTGCAGATGTTTAGTTCTTCTGCAACTTCTTGTGTAGTTGTAAGAGGATCAGCTTCAACGATTGCTCTCAATTGGTCAACTTCTGATGGCCGATCACGACACTTGTCATCTTCAAGGTTCTCTTCTCCTTTGCAAAACTTCTGGAACCACCATTGCATTGTATGTTCGTTAGCAGCTCCTGGACCGAATGCATTGTTGATGTTGAGAGTTGTCTCTCTTGCTTTACAACCCATTTGGAACTTGAATAAGAAAATCAGTCGAATTTGTTTTTTGTACAATATCACTTCCATAGTCCCTACAATAAATCTAAAATAAACAGTGAGTAATAAGTCATTAGCAAAAAGTAAGAAATGCCCATTACAATTATGTATAACATAATCACATTTTATTTAAGAATGTATTCCAATATCAAACAGCAAAATTCAACGATGCAAAAACTGGAACTACTTTTGCACCAACTTATAGGTAAGTTGGAAGCTCACTTCAACTTACCTCTAAAAAGTGGATGATAAGGTCTGCCTGGTCTGTCTCATAGAGAGTGTGAGGAGCAAATGAGAAAAGGGGTGGCACAAAGCTTAAAAACCATTAGTTTGTGAGTCATTAGGAATCCCCTGCATGACAGCTAAATGCTGTGATTGTGACTGATCTGGGAAAGTGCTCCTGTTGGAATTCTAGAGCCCGTGGATGATGGATGGTGCTTTGCCATGGCTGGACAGAATGCTGGGTCTGGATTTCAGGCCAAGTATTGGTTAAGCAGTTGGAGACAGATGCTGCACAGGGGACACATAGGCCAAGCCTGCAGACAGAGGCTCCCTGACTCATCCAGAAAGAGCAATAGCAGGCAGCAGATCCCAAGGTGCATCAGAGGCAGGCTCCAGTGTCTGTGCAAAGAATCAGGAGCTGGATATCTCAGGAACAGGTCAGAAAACACAGTCAAAGTGGGAAGAGGACGATGAGGACACACAGATTGCCATGGACAGATTTAGAAGGCTGGGGGCTACTTTGTTTGTCACCTGGAGGTACAGTTCAGGTTGGACTGGTGGCTTCAGAAGCTGTGAATCCCATCTTCATGTGCAGGCTGCATGTCCAGCAACCGATGGGGCTATTTCCTAGTAGATATCACATCAGTAGAAACCACAATAGGACAATACCAGACAGTGGCGTCCACTTTCCCAGATTCTGGATCTGAACCAGAGCCAAGTTAGTGGTGATACGTTCAGCTCAGTCTACTCAAAGCCAGGTTGTCCATAACACAAGGGGTTACAGGCCTGTGAGTGTGGCAACTGGTGTGTTACCTGAGTGAACATCAGGCTCTTGTACGAAGTCCTGAAGACAAAACTCAGAATGGCACTCCTGGGAAGCATGACTTCCCAGGGAAGACTAGCCCTTGACAACATTGCTGCAAACTTGGGTTCTTCTGCCATCCTCTCACAGCAGGCCTGTGGTGGTTATGCTGCACCGTAAGATACGAAACCAAAGATCCTTGCTCCATTTCATTCCCTTTTAAGGATTCAGGGTAGTGATATGTATTTTCCTTACAGCCACAGTCAGTGCAAAAGGAATGAAAGGAAGAATAGATGACCCAACATTTGGGACGGAGGAGTGAATTATTTAGGAAACATAGATAGCGTGTCCAGTTTAGTCTAGGGCTGGGCAAAGTGTTAGTGATTCTTTTGTTCTTGCAGCTGGCCTTTGGAATTGCACAGAGCCAGTGCAGTAAATAATACTGCTATTGTCTGCCTGTGTCGGAGACAGACAGAAGGTACATTTGGCCCACGTCCAAACACTGCAAGGGCCACTCATAGTCACAGTGTCCAATTACTGCTGGCTTGACTATAAAATGCACTTCTTTTTTTTTTCTGCTGAGCTAATTTAAGAATGGGCAGTCTTAATGGACCTTGCACAAAAAGGGGTTTTGCTGCATCCTTCAATGGGGAAAAATAAAGTTGCGTTCAGAACAGAAACCAAACTGGTGTGGGGTAGAGGCTATCCAAACAGCAATCTATTGATAGAAGGGTAAACTGTGTTTTGGTTTCCCTTTAAGAAGAGATAGAAAAAATAAAATCTGTTCAGTTTTGAGTTTTCTTGCAGCCTATATTCAGGATGCCAGAGAAGATTTAATAAGAAGCAAGGGAAAAATCAAAGAGCTGGACAGCCCTGGCCATTTGCACTGAGAGCCGCGGGACACAGGAGGAAATGCTATGTCCGTCTCTAAACGAATGTATCATGACAACAATGGTGATGCCGATAACAATAACAAGAGGTCACAGCTAATGAGTAATTATTTGCCGACATCATAAGCACATTTTCTCCTTTAATATTTCCAGCCTCACTATGAGGGTTAACAACATTTTACAGAGGAAGAGAAACTAAGGGTTATATTATTCAAAGGACTCACTCAGGATTACATGGTTGGTTAGCAGTTATCAGGGCTTGGAGACTTGGTCTTTAGGGGTTTTAGGAGTGTCTAAGGGTGTACACTTACACCTGGCACTGGTTGGAGGCCTGTCATATGCACTGGCAACCTGGGGATGGTCTGCCAATGTGACCCCCCTTCAGAGGAAGCTGTGGAGAACTCACCACTGCCTTGCAGTGGACCAGCTCTCTCACTTGGTAAGATTCATCCCATCCTTTGTTGCCTCTACTCATCTGAGGCCCCTGTGTCTGCCTGGGTTTGCTTCTTTGTTCCTGGGGATCCTCACGTCTAGTGTAATCCACTTGTGGTGCTTCTGAGGTCAGCAATTTCCAATAATCTCCCTTTGTCTCTCACTTTACAAATTAACAAGGAGGTGTTAATGTGTGCTTTGGGTAAAGAAAGGAGGAGAAAAGGGTGCTATTATATTAAAAAGAAGGAGGAAGAAAGGAAGCTTTAAAACCTTTCTCCAGCACCAAACCTGCCACTTGCACACTGAAAGGTCAGAAAAATAAACCCGAGATTTATGTTCAAGAATGTTAGAAAGCAGCACCTGACCTTGGTCTTTCTTTCCTTGCAGGAGGAAAATCAGATGCATCTTTCAGATATATTCACTCCAAATTTCAGAAGGCTTTTAAATACACATGTCCCTGACACAGCAGAGTTATCAATCAAAATGTTAAATCCTTGATAGGCTCAGTGACGGAGAGTTCGACCACCGTCCCTTTCATCTTGCAATGTCTCACCGAGGGCTTCATTTGGAGAAAGACCAAAAAGCCACATCAGGGTAACGAGGAGGGATAAAAAGGAAAAACCGTCTGTTCCGATTTGCCGATCAGCAACCCGGAGAACACAGCACGTCGTCTGTCAAGGAAAATGAGGACATTTTTACCGGCTTCTTTGAATCCTGAAAAGGTACACATTCTTTGGGAAGAGAAAAGTGATGTCTCAATTCTTAAGGCAAACTTTTCAAAGAGCTGAAAGTTGGATGGAGCCAACTTTCCTTGTGAATTGCCGACTTTCAGGCTGTTTGATATCTTAGCATGTAGGGGAAAGTTGAAGATAGTGATTTTCTATTGGTGCTGTGGCCAGGCGGTCTGCATGGAAGATGGCCCAGTATCTGATGGCAGAGCTGAGGGACCAAGAGGCTGTGCTGAGTTACCAGGAAGGCTGACCTGACTCATAGGAGGTCATTTCCTGGGAAACATCAAGACCCCTCCTGCTCCTTATCTTATTCTAATCCCAGAGGATTTCCCACAAGTCCTTCTAAGATCAACTAGGACTTGGATAGTGTTTATTTTGATTAATACTTCTTATCCACTGAAAGCCAGGCAGATCACTTAACTCTATGCACAAGTGGCTCCCTGACTCTTGATTTGCCCCCAGACACCCCTAGATTTACCCATTAATTCATTCCTTCAACAATAGTATTGGGCACATGGCATGGCCTGGTCCTGAGAACAGGTGAGATAGGCATGGTCTCTACCCTTGAGTACAACCTGTAAAGGAGGAGAGAGCCATATTGTGAACAAGTGATAGTAAAGATGAAGATAGAGAGGACAACCCCTTGTACAGGGGCCAGGGAGGCCTCCCTGAAGCAGAGACTTGAAAGATAATTAATTAGACGTCACCTGAGAACAGCCCAGTGCAGTGGCTCTCACCCGTAATCCCAGCACTTTGGGAGATGGAGACAGGTAGATTGTTTGGGCTCAGGAGATCAAGACAAGCCTGGGCAACATGGCAAAACCCCATCTCTACAAAAAAATACAAAAGTATCTGGCTGTGGTGGTGCTTTCTTGCAGTGCCAGATACTTGATGGGGATAAGGTGGAAGAATCACTTGAACCCAGGAGGCAGAGGCTGCAGTGAACCAAGAATGGCCTCTGCACTGCAGCCTGGGTAACAAAGTGAGACTCTGTCTCAAAAAAATAAGTAAATAAGTAAAATAAGAATGAAAAATAAGATAAAGTGCAGTGCTTGTGTGGGTGAGGCTATATGTGTGTGCTCAGGCAAAGGGCACAGAAATGCACCCTATAAAGTCCTAGAACCTTTGTAAACACATCCCTGCTCATGTCACAGCCCTCAGTAGGCCCATCACACCTGTAATATGATAATTCAGACTCCTTACTGCACCACTCAAGGCCCAGCCATGCTTTCTCTCTTTGCTCTGTGTCCCCACAACACCCACTATGAATACTAGGACACACTCTGGGGACACTTCCCCAGTCACAGAACCTGCCACAGGTGGCTGCTCTCAAACATTTTATGTTGTCTTCTCTGCCTGGAATGTTATCCACACCCACCTTCTCTGCCTATCCACATCCCTCCTGTAAATTTTCTGCTCGTGTGTGTGTGTGTGTGTGTGTGTGTGTGTGTTTGCATGCATAGATTTACAGTAAAGATGCAAAGATAGTACAGAGAATTCCCATGGACCCCCTCACCCATTTTTCCCTACTACCAATCTTACATTATTACTGCCCTGCGTTTGTCACAACTAAGAAAGCAATGTTGGCTCATTGCTATTCATTAAATTCCATACCATACACAGATTTCACTATTTTTCACCAATGCCATTTTTCACATTTCAGGATCTAATGCAGGACACGACGTTGAATTTAGCTGCATTTGTGTTTTTATTGAACTTTTCTTGTATCTGTGGGTTGGCACTGATCACAGCCTGCTTTGTGCTGGGTTTGGAAGTAAGAGTTCCAGAACTGCTGAATGTGGAATTCTGGCAGATAGCATCTCATGGGTGTCCTGTGGAGAGGCATCTCTGTGGACACTAAGTTTCAATCAGTCTTCTGGAAGACACTGTGGAGTTGTCTGTTGGTCATGTGGCCAAGGCTTTCTGAGAAAAGGAGCATGATAACATGCCAGCAACCCCACGAGCCATGTAGGCATGGAAATTACACTGAGATTAAAAGAAGCAAGGTTCAGCACTGGTTGTCAGTTACCAAAGGTGGACATGCTTGGCTCTTATCCTGAATGGCATCATCCCAAATAATGATCTATAACTCACATCTTACATTTTGGAGTGACGAGCAAGACAGATATTAAAAGCAAGTCAAAGGAAAGATGTATAAGCGCCAGCTACAGTCCTATTTCTGAGTCTTGTAAAGTAATTACAACTCTGATAGAAAGAACTCCTTTCCCTCCTGCAAGGAAAGGAGTCTCCAAGGCAGCATCAACAACAAAGTTGCGTGAGGCTAAGCAATACACACCCATGTCATGTTTAGATGAGCCGACACTGCCTTTGCAAATGGCAACACGGCAAAAATGATTACATGGAAATGGGCAGAAGAGTGCCATCTGGGTACGCAGGCAGAGAACTTCAGGACCATATCAGGAACTTGGCCAAGCAATCAGTATTCTTGCAGGGCCACAGAGAGGAATTCACAGCAAGAGACAACTATTTCCACCTCTCACACCCAATTGGTCAGTTGCCTTCTGTGTTGGTTATTTCTTGATGCGTAACAAATTACTTCAAAGTGAGTGACCTAAGACAATAAGCATCTATTATCTCACAGCTTCTGAGGGTCGGGAATCAGGAGTGGCTTAGCTGGGAGACTGAGGATCTCTCATGAAGTTGCAGGTAAGCTGTCAGCTGGGGTTACAGACATCTCAAGGTCCAAATGAGATAGGATTCACTTCCAAACAAACTCACCTGGCTACAGGCAGGCCTCAGAAGGCCCATTTCCGAGTACACTCATTGCTGTTGGGCCTTAGCTCCTCACCATGTGGGCTTCTCTGTCTGCTGCCTGGGGTACTCACCACACAATGGGTGGCTTCCCTCTCCCCTGGATCACCTCCTCTATGGTCGATGGCTTCTCCCAGAGTGACTTAAGAGAGAGGGATAGAAACTTTCAAGATGGAAGCTGTAGTTTCTTTGTAACTTAATCTCAGAAGTGGCATCCTCTCACATCTGAGATATTCCGTCTAGCAGAAGTGAGTCACAGCCTAGCCTACACAGGGGAAGGGAAATATTCACCCTTTTAGGGAAAGGGTACAAAATAACTTGAGTGTATATCCTTAAAACCACTCTATTCTTCATGGTATAGACAAATGGGATTCATGTTTTGTAAACATTAACCATGTTCTAAACTCCAGGCACTAGACTAAGAGAGTATCATAAGACTTAGTGTAGAAATAGTACTGAGTAAAGTTTTGAAGAATTAGCTATAACATTCCATTCATATTAAAACACAATAAATACAAAATGCTGAGAAAATAAGATCTTCTCTCTGAATTACACCAAAGCTATGAGAACTGAAAATGCTAATTCATGCATATTTGGGATTTACCGAAGTAGCCCCAGCACCTTTGAAATTGTAGACCAAAGAAGGGCGATGTTGATCTTCAAGGTCCAGATCACAAATATTTTCAGAGATGTGGTCTATGTAGTCTCTGTCACAGCTCCTCAGTTCAGCTGCCATAACACAAAAGCAGCCATAGACAAGTCATCCATGGATGATTCTGCCTGTGTTTCAATAAAACTTTATTGCAAAGCTGGCAGCTGCCCTGTGAGCCATCGTTTTCCAAACATTGTTTCTAGACTGTAAACTTCTTAGACCTTTACGTGCTAAACTCCTTGAGGGCAGGGGCTGTGTCTTATTTCACCCCTGCATCCCTATACCTAGCATAGCACATGGATGAGTAGGCAGGCACAAATGATGTTAATAAATGAAAATATGAATGAGCTAATAACCAAGGTATCATTAAAATGTAGACTCAAGGTAGTAAGAAGTCTTTATGTGAAAATTTTCAACTGTATGTTTGATGTATACGGCCACTTTTGAACAACTACTGTTCATTATGTTACTCAGCTGTCAGTCTTATCTACACACCACACAGACTATATTGGATACCAAAGTCTACTTCCGACAAAGACCCGTCATGTCTAAATTATTGACACAATAGGCCATTGTAACTCCTTTGGACTCATTAGGCTTAATTATGTCAAGGTCTCATTGAGGACTCTTTAAATCTGAAGATTCGTGAGATAATAAAGTATAATAGCTCCTTCGGAGCCATAAAGGTCTCTTTATGTCATGGGCTATTTGGAGATTCAATATTCCATAAGATTAAGATCACAGTATTGTAAAAATGACAACAATTACCACACCCTCAATGTCTACCAAGTGTAAGTTAATCATCAGGACTTAGATAGACCCACCCCTTATTCACTCCTTGGATCTTTGTCAAGGAGGAAAGGTGAAGGATTATGCGAGTTCACTATTAGCCTCTCTCATGACACCTAATTCCTGGCACACAGCTCTGCCTGCCCGGATGCAGTGTGTCTCTGCTTCTTTTCACCTGACAAAGACATGCCCGAATGAAATGACTACCTTTGCCATTCCTGTCTGTCTGTGTTTAGGTACCAGCCATCACAGCAGGCTGCATACAACTAATACTGAGTGATCATAAGAGAATCAACAACCTTAGAAAAAAAAATCACAAATAGCAGTTATTTTCCAAGACTTACTCGGAAAATGCTGATAATGAACTGTAGCTGCGATAATGTGATTTCTTAATGAAAGTAGCAGAAAAGGGGACTACTGCTGTATTAGCTAAGAGACATCATTAAAAAAATAATAAAAACCAAGGATAAATGGTTGTCTTAAAAGAAATAATCGATTCATTAAGATGGGCTTGATAACAGGTAAGTTAGAAAGTAAATGACTAGCTAGGACCTCTGAAAATTAATATGTGCTAAATTATTATGAAGAGCATAGCAACGTTACAATAAATGTTAAAAAGTAGGCTGGCAACTTGTCTGTAGTACTCCAGCCCTACTACAGTTACTTGCTATGACAGACTTTAAGCTAGTGCTTCACAACTCTTGCCTTCTTGCCCATGCCCTTGTAGTGTTCCCTTTTATAGTTGAGTGTAGCCAGGACCTGATGAAACCAGCCCAATTTTCTTGCAGAACTGATGTTTATGGTTCTTTGAATAAATATAAACATTGATCCTCGCAGTCTTAAAACCTGAGAAAGTTACATTTGTTTTATCTGAGTTTCTTTCTCAGGAGTCCAAGGATTAGGCCTCTCAAATAGTGTCAAGGAGCTGAAACTTACCAGATCACTGCATCTGGACAGTGAGATGCCAGATCCCTCACCCGCCATGATTGCCTGAATGACCATTTGCTTCCTATTGAACAACTTCTCTTTCTTACCCCTGCCTAATTCCTGTTCTCCCACACATGATTACATTTCTTGCTTGCCATATAGACTCCTAATTTTACTCAGTCAGGGAGATACATTTGAGACTGATCTCCCATCTCCCCAACTGCAGCACCCAATTAAAGCCTTCTTCCTTGGCAATACTCAGAGTATCAGTGATTGGCTTTCTGTGCATCGAGCAGCAGGACCTAAACAGAACTCCTGGAGTTTCAGTAACACTGTGACTTGCTTCTACTCAATAGACTAGAGCAAAGGCAATGGGATATCATTCCAATGATTGTTTTATATCTCACAGTAAGGTAATGGGGAAGTCATTCTCGTTATCTCGTTATTACATTACATTAGTAAGACTATTTTGCTAGCAGATTTCCTCTAGAGTCTTGCTCTCCTTGCTGGCTGTGTAAATGCAAACTGTAATAAGTCCTACAGCAGGAAGAAAATGAATTCTGCAAACACACTAAGTGAGTATGAAAGCAGACCCTTCCCCAGTTGAGCCTCCAGATGATAATCCAGTCCCCTAACATCTTGATTTTTGTCTTGCCAAAAACCAAGCTAAGCTGTGCCTAGACTCCCGACCCACAGACCCTGCAAGATAATTAATACGTGTGATGTTTAAAGCCACTACTTGCATGGTAATCTGCTACACCGATTTTTTTTAAATTAATACACTATTTAGGTTCCAATTATATTTTTATATATAATAAAAATCATGGTATCAGAATTTATTTTATATACTACTTCTGAAATAATGCTACATCTTATGACATTACATTTGTGTTACAGAATATAAACCTCTTGAGGGCAAAGAATTTTGCCTGTCTTGTGTACCATTATATAATGTCTAGCACCATCCCTGGCACTTGTTTTGTAATAAATAAATACCTGTTTAGTTAACAAATGAATAAATAACATTATTTTAGTGTATGAATAATATTTCAAAATGTTGATGTATTATAGTTCATTTAGCTAATGAACAGTTGATTTGTCTCTAATTAATTTGATAGTTATATGTGACATGATAAATGTCTTCACTCACATAACGTGAGCCACATGTGTATTATTTCCTTAGGGATATAGATCAAAATTATGATTAAGTTCCAATAGAACAGAATTTTTTCTCCAATAAGAGGTTGTATCCCCATCACTTAGCACAGTGTCTAAAATGTGATAGATACTAAAAAAAATATGTTGAATGAATGCATGAGACTTTTTATTGCTCTTAATTGATGTGGCTCAATTGTTATCAGACTGCATTTATTGATACATTATTAAAATCACTTAACACTGTTGCTATCATTGTGTGAGAGTGTAATCACACTGTACCTTTCCCAGCACTGGTTATTAAAGGATATATTAGTCAATTAACAGACAAAAATATGCACAATTGTTTTATTTTATAGCTCTTGATTACTAGAAAGGTTTAGCATGTATCCTTATGTTTCTTTACTGGTGAAATTTCCTCTTTGGTGAATGGTCTTCTCATATACTTTGCATATTTGCGTGTGGAGATTTCAACATTTCACTTATATATTAAATTTCATGAACTCTGTATGTAATACTGACATTTATCATTGTGCCATCATATATGCTACAAATGTATTCATTTCTAGGTACTTCCAATGACTTTGGAGAATTATAAGATAGGTTTTTATTATATTTAATTTCATATAAAATGTATGATTTTTTCATTTCTTTAATATTGTATGTGCACCTGATAACAGAGCTTCAAAACACATGAACCAAAATCTCACAGAATTGAAAGTAAAAATAGATAAATCCTCAATCATTGTTAAAATCTTTAACACAGCTATCAGTGACAGACAATACAAGAAAACAGAAAGTCAGTAAGCATATAAAAGACCTGAAAAACACTACTAATTTGATTTCATTAACAATTATATTACACTCTACCCAGCAACAGCAGAATATTCTTTTTTTTAAGTATAAATGAAATATTGACCAAGATAAACCATATGATGGTCATAAATCAAGTCTCCATAAATTTAGAATTTTCTCTCTAATAACAATAAAATAAAATCAGAAAAATCACCAGGAAAATATGTTAAATAACTTAAAAAAACCTTAAAATTGAACCAAACACTTCTAAATAAACATGTTTCCAAAAACAAGTATAATAATAATTTGAAAATATTTCTTAAATGTAAAAATAAATAAAACTGAATATACAACATATCAAATCTTGGAGATGTGGCTAATAGAATTCTTAGAGAAAATTATATAGCACTAAATACTTACATTAAAAAAGAAGAAAGGTCCAAATCAATATTGTTATAAATTTTTACAATAAGAAGGTAGGGAAAGAAGAAAGCATTAGGAAAAAAATGACAAATAATGAAGTAAAAGGAAAAATAGTAATAGAGTAAATATTAATAAAATACAATGTAGACAGACAATAAAGTAAATCAAGAAAAAAGGGAGAAGACACAAATAGCATGCAGGAATAAAATAGGGGAACTTACTACAGATTCAACAGACACTAAAAATAAAAAGAGAACATTATGAACAATACCATGCCAATAAATTGCTAAAACAGATGCAAGATGAAATAGAAAACACAAATAATTTTGTATCTATCTAAGAAATTAAAGTTACAATTAGACACGTTTCCACATACAAACTTTCATAGCCCAGGTTACTTTACTGGTTAATTCTATCACACATTTAAGAAAGAAATTGTAATTAAATTCTGTCATAAAAGTAAGGTAAAGAAAAATAATTCCAAATTAATTTAATGGGGTTAAGTTAACTTTATTATCATAACTAGACAAAAACAAAGATGTTATAATAAAACTACAGAACAAAGTATCCCTCTTGATTAAATTTTTAAAAATCATTTCCAAAATATTAACAAATTGTTTCATGTGCATAAATATGCACACACATAAATACGTGTGTGTGTATATTTAGAATGTGTTACATATAATAACATATGTAGACACACATAACCTGTGTAAACAAAACAAAATGCAGTAAATCTAAGGAATAACATATTAGTTTAACATTAAAATCAAAGAATAAAATTTCCTATGGTAATTTACTAAAACAAATTTTTAAATATGATTATCTTATTAAATACAGAGAATTATTTGCCAAAATTCAAAGCTCATTCAGAATTTTAAAAACTCCGCAAACTAGAAAAAAAAAGAGAATATCACTAACTTGACAAAGAGCTCTACAAAGCTCAGATCATATCTATTTTAAAAATTGCATATTTTTCCTTTATATTAGGAAACAAGGTAAAGATGCCTGTTCTTACCACTTCCATGTAACAGTGTATTAAATGTAGTAGCTAGTGTAAAAAAGCAAGAAAAAGAAATAAAAGGCATACAAAGGGGAAAAGAAGTTAAACTGTCTTTATTTGCAGACATCATAATTTACACATAGAAAACTCTAAATTATATACAAAAAAATTAAGCCAAGGATTAATAAAGGAGTTCAATAAGGTTTATATATGAAGGTCATTTTATTTCCATATACTAGCAACAAATAATTGCAAATTTAAATAAAGATAATAGCATTCCTTAACATGAATTAACCTGAGACAAGTTTAATAAAACACCTGTAAGACCTATACATAAAAAACTATAAAATACTCCTGAGAAGAAAGTAATGAAGACATAAATAATCAGAAACTTATACTACATTTATTAAAATGTAGACTCTCTCCAAATTCATTCATATATTCAACACAATTTCAAACAAAATCCCAGAAGGCTTTTTGTTATTTAGAAATTGACAAGCTGGTTCTAAAATTTATATGAAAAAAAAAAAACATAGGACCTGGAATACCTAACAAACTTCACAAAAGAAGAATAAAATCAGATGACTGATATTGCATAATTTTAAGATTTGCTATAAAGCCACAATGGTCATGATAGTGTGTTATTGGTATGAGAAGAGACCTATAGAACAATGGACCATATTAATGAATGTTCAAAGAATACACCAAAATGATTCAATGAGGAAAAATTGTATTCAACAAAAGAGAGAGAAATAGATAAATATCCACATGAAAATAAACATTTTCATACACAAAAATGAACTCAAAATGAATTTACACTTAAGCAGAACAGCTAAAATTAAAAAATTTTCTAGAAGAAAACCTTAAGACTTTGAAATAAGTAAAAATTTGTTAGAAGAGACACAAAATACATGAACTGTAAAAAAAAAAGTTATTACTAAATTAGACTTCATTACAATTAAAATCTTTAACTCTTCAAAAGACACCACTAAGACATGAAAAGGCAAACCACACTCAGGAGAAACTATGTTAAATATATATTTTGACAAAGAATTTATATCCAGAATATGTGAAGAACTTATAAAAACAAGAAAGCAAACAGCTCAATTTTTAAAATAGGCAAAAATTTTAGCAGACACTACTAAAGAAGATATAGAAATGGCAAATAAGCACATGAAAAATATGTTCAACAATACTAGTTGTAACTTAAAACTACCGTGAGACCCTACACCATACCCCTTAGAATGCTAAAATTAAAATGGCAGACACTGGCAAATATTGGTGGATTCTAATATGAATTCTAATATGTTGCACATAAAAATATAAAATGACACGATGGCATTGGAAAATATTTTGATAGTTTAATATAAATTTAAAATTACTGTTATTATAGGACCCAGAAATTCTCCTTCTGGTTATTTACTTTAGTGAACAGAAGACATGTTCACACAAAAACATTTACAGAAATGATCATAGCAAATTTATCCATAATAGCTCCAAGCTAGAGTCAACCCTAACGTTCATTGATAAGTGTATGGATAAATAATGTTACAGCCGCACAATGAAATGCTACTCAGCAACAAAAATAGATAAATTACTAAAACATGCATCAATGTGGGTAAATGTTAAAAATCATTTTGCTGAGCACAGGAAAATTAACACAAAAGTGTTCATAACATAGGCTTTGTTTTCAAGGAGCTCGCGTTCCAGTAGGGAAGATCAACATGTGAACCAATGGAATAATTGTCCAAAATAGGGAGTACTAAAACTGAGGTTTGCCCTGTTTGGGGGAATATATGTGAGAACCACTGATGTGACATGGCATTAAGTTGGATGTTAAGAGTGGGGAAGTTTCTAAATAGACAGCAGCATGTATACGTGTCAGGCATCTTTAACCACACCTTGCCCCTGCCTCCTTCTCCACATCCCTTCACACTCCTGTTTCCATTTCTCACAACGCTGCAGCCATCCAAGATGCCAAGACCTTTCCTACTTCCAGGCCCTCATACCTTCTGCTCATTCACTATTCAACAAGCATGTAACAAGAGCTTACCATGAACCAAGTACCTTTACCTCCCTCTGAAATTGAACAGTCAGCAAAGTTGCTGGTCTTATGAAGCTCATGTTCTGGTGGAGAGAGACAGAGAAAAATAATTGAGTAAACAAATGAGTAAACAAATCAGCAAGATAATTGCAGCTAGCCATAAATGCTGCAAAGAAAATCAAATCAGAGTAGGTTAGAGCTCCATTGCCCAGTATGGTAGGCATTAGCTTCGTGTGGCTATCAAGCACTTGAAAAGTGTCCAGTCTATATGGAGATGTGCTGCTGTGGAAAATACACACCAGATTTCAGAAGTTCCACATGAACAAAAATGCAAAATATTTTATTGATATTTTTCATATTGATTACATGTTGAAATAATAACATTTTGATATATTAGGTTAGATAAGATGTTATTAAAGATTAATTTCAGCTCTTTTATTTATTTATTTTTTGAGACGGAGTTTTGCTCTTGTTGCTCAGGCTAGAGTGTAATGGCACAATCTCGGCTCACTACACCCTCCACCTCCCAGGTTCAAAAGATTGTCCCGCCTTAGCCTCCTGAGTAGCTGGGATTACAGGCATATGCCACCACGCCCAGCTAATTTTGTATTTTTAGTAGAGATGGGGCTTCTCCATGTTGGCCAGGCTGGTCTTGAACTCCAGGCCTCAGGTGATCCGCCCACCTCAGCCTGTCAGAGTGCTGGGATTCCAGGCTTGGGCCACCATGCCCAGCTGCTTTCTTTTACTTTTTTTCATGGGCCTACTAGGAAATTTTGAATTGCCTATATGGCTCATACTGTATTTCAACTAAAGAGCACTGTTCTAGAAGGGTGGTTAGGAAAGATTCTTCCGTTCCCTTTGTATTGGCTATGTGTTTTCCTGGGCTTCTTCCAGCTAGCTCCTACCTATCCTCTATATTTCATGCCCAGAGGAGTAATTAATTCATTTTCTGTCTCTTCCACCATCAGCAAGCTGTGCAGACACAGGGACTGTTGCAGGGCAGTCTGGCTGACTGGCAAGTCAGTGTGCTTGGAGGTTAGGGCATGAAAAGAGATTGATGTCCGAGGCCAAACAGATGTGAAACTGTCTAAATAAAAAGGAGCGAAGCTGTGGGGTCTTATGCAGGGATGTGGATCCACCAAGGCACTATCGTACATCGATGTTGTGCACAGTCACCATTAGGATAGAGATAAAATAGTTGATGTAAGACCTTGTAGGTTCTGATGGAGCCTGTTGGAGACTGACAGGTTCTTCTTGCAGTTACTGTGCAGCCTAGCTTGGAAAATAGATGCCAGACAGAGAATTTATCCCTAGAGTTCCAAAGGATTCAGACTGTATCCTAGAATCTACTTTGTACTCACCTATTATTAATGTTGCATTGTCTAGAAGAAAATAGTAATGGTTAGAATATTCTCTGTATCCTCCACATTTTTTAAAATGTTTGAAATATTCCAGAATAAAAGTGATATATAAATACATATAATCTATATCTATAAGATACAGATAGATAGAAAACTATAAAAGATCTCTCAGAATAATAATTCTGCCATGAGTGAGATGATCATGCCATATTATCATAAGCTCTTCCACTTGATGCATTAGGTCCTCATTGATTTTTCATGCACACTTTTCCTGGGGCTGCTTGCAAATGTAGAACTAATACAATAGTCCTTAAAATATGTAAAATTATGTTTAGGTGCCATTCTCCTGCTATCATTCCCAACACTGGTGCACTTGAATCAATTATCTGTTATTATTTTATGTTCATCTCTCCAACTGGGAAACATCTGTATCCCAATCACTCATGGGTTGACCCATTTTCTGATCAAATTTGTCTTACTTATGGCACCATTAAGTAGAAAAAAAAATCAACATCAAGGGTTTCTCCTCCTCGCAATCTCCCACTCACTTATTACAGGGTATTTATACCGAACATCAGAAAATGCATACCCCAGAAGTACAGGTTCCTTATTGCACATAGGACATTCCAGAGTAGCATGACTGCATGGCTTTTCAGCAGCAGTTTAAAATGTTTCACTCCCAGTATCCAACACAGGAACAGAGTTTGGAAGGTACATCACCAAAGTAAGAATGTGAGGTCGTTCCTAACCTTTCTAGACTAATAATCTGCTGCATGTCTTCATCTAGCCAAGGAAAACTGATGTCACAATAATTAAAAATTTATTGTTGCCCATCCCCATGCCTTCACAAACACTTTAACCTCCAACAGGAAAATTATATCTACCCATATGTACACCTGAAAAATCCTATTCAATCGGCATAGCTCAGCTTAAATGTCATGTGTGCTCTGAGAATTCATACTTTAACAGGAGAAATAGTTAGTCCCAAGTGTGTGTTCATAAAGTATTTGGTTTTCAAATGTGGTTCACTGCTGTCAGATTTCAAGGGAACATGGTCCATGTAGCCTTAACTGGAGAGCGGATTGCACAGATTCCAACCCTGACTTATCACACTCTAGCCTGGAGAACTCTGTTAATTATCGAACTGTTCTCTGTGTTTCAGAAACTGAAGATGAGTACAGTGCTCCAAGCCTGCCTGGGTCATTATGGAGACTATATTGGTTAATAGTTTAATATTTTTAAAATACTTACAACAGAGTCTGGCATATAGTGTCTATTAAACTTAAAAGAAATAGCTTACTTGCCTCTATCCACTACCACCCTACAACGTTTAACTGTAGGAGACAGATCATCCTCGTTTCTGTCTCCTACATACCTAGCACTGGGTCAGAAACACAGTTCATGCTCAAGTTTTAAAAAACAAAACAGCACAACATACTACTGAGTCATTTTCTATAGCTATTCCCACGTGCCCCAAATCAAGGGGATATAACGCTATTTTCAAAAAGCACTTGCCCATGGGAGCTTACCTTCTCTCAACCTGCACTCGGACCCTGAGACCACTACATGAGTGAGTCAAAGCTAGCCTGCTGGAGTATGAAAGGTCACAGTGAGAGAACCAAGGGGCAGCCAGCCCTTAGCCAACAGCCTACCAACCACCAACCACTGAAGAGGCTAGTCTCGATGGTCCAGCCGGCAGCCAGTCAGCCAGCTTTCCAGAGGGTCAGGAGATAGACCAGCAAGCTGTCCCAGACAGAAACCATGCAGCTGCCCCACAGAATTGTGAATTACATAGAATGGGCATTTTTTTAAACCACTGAATTTTGGATGGGTTTTATTACACAGCAAAAGCTAAGAGATGTTAAAGCAAACTAAATATGGCCTGAGAAGGAATCCATACTTCTATACTTGAGTCCTTGTGGATGAACTGCAACCTAACGTAGTGAGTAGACAAGATTGAAATCCTGACTTGCGAGTATGCTCCTGTAACACTGGTAGAGTCTTGGCCAATCCCAGCGTCCATACTTCAACCAGACACTGCTAAGTGTTCAAACTGTGTTCAGATAAGGCGAACGCCAACCTGTAACCAATCCAACCAATTCAGCTGTTTCTATAACTCACCTCCAATTTCTGTAAGTCACTTTTTTTGTTTTTTGTTTTTTGTTTTTGTCTATAAAATTTGTTCTGACCACAGGCATCCCTGGAGTCTCTTTGAAGCTGTTGTGACTGTGTGGGCTGTCAGATTCGTGGATCGTTCATTGCTCAATTAAACTCCTTTAAATTTAAATTAGTTGAAGTTGTTCTTTTACCAGAGATATAGACATGAACCTTTTCTTCCCATTCGAAACTTAGGTAACTGGAACAATAACTAGGACATAAGAGATATTCAGTAAATATTTGCGTCAAAGGCAGCATAGCTTAGTAGTTAAGATAACTATTTTTCTTTTTTTTTATTTTCTTTTTATTTAGACAGAATGACACTCTGTTGCCCACGCTGAAATTCAGTACTGCAATCAGGGTTCGCTCCAGCCTCAACTTCCCAGGCACAGGCAATTTTCCAGCCTCAGCCTCCAGAGTAGCTGTGACTACAGGTGTGTACTACCACATTCACTTTTTTTTTTTTTTGACATATTTTGTAGAGACAGGGTATCATCATGTTGCCTAGGCTGGTATTGACCTCCTGGGCTCAAGTGATCCTCTCGCCTTGGCCTTATAGGCGTGAGTCACAGCACCTGGTCTAAAGAGACTGCTTGTCTATGAAACTATACCTCAGTTTCCTCATCTGCAACTAATAATTACTATCACATAGGATTTTTTTGAGAATTAAATGAGTTATTAGTTAATATATAGAGTATTTTGAGCAATGCCTCACACATAAATAATATTATTTCTGTTTTGATTAAGATGATACATTTTTATTACAACACAATTTATTTTGAAGTTGGTGATATAAAGAAAAATCACAGACAACATTATAAATAGCATTTATTTAGCATTTATTAGTGCCAGGCTCTATCCTACACTCTTTTTTGTCCTAAACTTATGTCCTGCATGTTTTTATTTACTTATCATGATTATAATGCTTTTCCAAGATATTTCTTCCCTTTTGCAATTTAAACTGCTGGTGGAAAAATGTACAAATTCTATTTATTATTATTATAATTATAATTATTATTATTATTAAGAACTGGGAAGCTCATTTTGTTGTCTGTATTGCCTATAGTTCACCTCTGTATAATAGACAGAAAGGTAATTGAATAACTCTCTCTTGATTTAGGAAATCCATTTCAGCTTTTTCTACAGTTAAATGACCTAGTGACTGATATACAGTATTTTGTCCACAGCATATTTGAGTTCCAGCTATTGTATAACATATCCTAGTTGTCAGTGTGTGGGTATGTTTGTTTTCTTATTTGGAACACACAATTCTAGAAATAAACTTGTTTCCTTTTGTCCAGAGCATGCTAATCCCTGACCTGACATTTCCGGTCTATGCCTAGGGAGGTAAGCTGGGAATTCAGAAGTGTATTTTTTTATGTATAGCATGTAAAGCTGAGACCTAAGTAACTTAACAATAATGATACTACAGGCATTTCTTTCCTTATGCAGATTTATGCAAATGGTTATAAATTTCCAAGGACTCCTAGGTCATGGCCTCAAAGCATCCCTGCTGTGGGCAAGCAAGGTTTTGAATAATAATGGAAAATGTGACTGCATTGCACGGTGTCAGCCCTGTAAAGGTGACTTCTTAAAACTACCCTCTCCCAAGTATTTACTGCCAGACAGTCGCATTTGATGTCATACAAGCTTCACAGCATTTCTCCAAGGAAGACATTGTTTCCTTTTTTAAATTATGGGAAGTGAGGCTCAGAGGAGTAAGTGCCTTGACCAGTGCCACACAGCTGGAAAACAAATTTGCCCTCTCTCCCTAGAGTGTTAATTTCTCCAAGCCAACTTGACCTTCATTATTCCTCACTTTAAATCAATAGCCAGAAATGATTAAGCTTAGTGAGGAAAGCATGTCAAAAGCTAGTATCTTGCACCAAATAGCCAAGTTGTGAATACAAATGAAAAGTTCTTGAAGGAGATTAAAGATCATATTCCAATCAAGACACAAATAAGAAAGTAAAACAGCCTTATTGCTAATATGGATAAAATTTTAGTGGTCTACATAGAAGATCAAACCAGCCATAATATTTTCTTAATCCAAAGCCTAAACCATAGCAAGGACCTAGCCTGGGCAACAGAGTGATACCCTGTCTCAAAAACAAACAAACAAAAAAACCAGACACCTAGAGAATCAAGAATACAAAACACATGCAAAGCAGAAGATAACCTGAGATCAACCCTAAGATGATCCTGATAGGGAAAACAAAAGACCAAGATTTTTAAGTGGCTGTTATAATTAACAATAAATTAATTTTTAAAATAGACCTACACTGAATAATAACATAGGAAACCTCAAATGAGAAAGAGAACAAGGCCTAAAAAAGAAATAATCACAGTAACAGAGACAACAAAGGAAAGATTATGTAAACTGGAAATAAACTGATAGAAATGATCCAATCTGAAGAACCAAAGAGAAAAAGAAATGTAAAGATGAGCAGGACCTCAAGGAGCTGCTAAATAATACCAAGTATTCCAACATATGTGTAATTGAAGTTCCAGAAGGAGAAGGAAAAAAGATGGTCCAAAAATAATATTTGAAAAAGAAAGGCTGAAAATGTTCCAAACATGATGACAGACAGAAGTTTACAGATACAAGATACTGATAAGCATCAGTCAAAATAAACATGAAGGAACATCATAGTTCAACTGTTGAAAGCTAAAGATATAAGTCAAATATGGAAAACATTGAGAGAAAAATATGCAAGGAAGGAAAGAGTAAGTGAATAAATGTCAGAAATTATAGAGTTCAGAAGACTGTGGAAGATTTTATATTAGTGAAAAAATGAAAACAAAAGCTCTCCACCCAGAATTATATGCAGCAAAAATATTCTCTAAGAATAAAAATAAAGACATGTTTAGATTAAAGAAAACTAAGAGAGTAGCTGCACTGCAAGAAATGCTTCCTTTCAAGCTGAAGGAAGAAAGCTCAGATCTTCAAATCTCTTTTTAAAAAGGGCATTTCATCACAGCTCACTGTAGCCTTGACCCCCTGGGTTCAAGCAACCCCCCCACTTCAGCCTCCCAAGTAGCTGGGACTGCAGAAATATGCACAACACCTGGCTAATTTTTCGATGTTTTGTAGAGACAGGGTCTCACTATGTAGCCTAGGCTAGTCTCAAACTCCTGAGCTCAAAAGGGCATTTCTATCCTTTTTTATTATTATTATTTTGAAGATCTGAACTTTCTTTCTCAAAAATCTTTGTAAATCCAAAAGTCTGTATTTTTGTTTCATTCTTGATAATTTTTATGGATGCATATACATATTTAAAACAACATATGTAATGTTTCTGGTGAGTTTTAAAATGTATGTAGATGTTACACTTACAATGACTATAGCATAAAGCACAGGGTGGGAGGTATGAACTAATGCAGTTGTAAGTTTTACTATTTTGCATGAAGTGGGATGCTGTTAACTGTATATAAACTTTGAAGATGCAAACCAGATATACTGTAATTTTTTCGTTATTATCACATCTGCTATGGTGACCTGGGGCCAGTGATACTTGATGTTACTATTGTAATAGTTTCGGAGCACCACGAACTACTCATTTAAGATGGTGAACTTAAAAAACAAATATGTGTTCTGACTGCTCTACTGACCAACATGTTCCCCTCTCTCTCCCTCTCTTTCAGGTTTTCTATTATTTTGGACACAACAATATTGAAATTAGGCCAAATAATAACCATAGGTGTTCAAGTGAAATACAGAATCATGTTATTCCTCACTTTAAATCAAAAGCCAGAAATGATTAAGCTTAGTGAGGAAGGCATGTCAAAAACTACTACCTTGCACCAAATAGCCAAGTTGTGAATACAAATGAAAAGTTCTTGGAGGAAATTAAAGATCATATTCCAATCAAGACACAAATAAGAAAGTAAAACAGCCTTATTGCTAATATGGATAAAATTTTAGTGGTCTACATAGAAGACCAACCCAGCCATAATATTTTCTTAATCCAAAGCCTAATCCATAGCAAGGACCTAGCTCCTTTCAGTTTTATGAAGGCTGAAAGAGATTAGGAAGCTGCAGATGAAAAGCTGGAAGCTAGCAGAGGTTGGTTCATGAGGTTTAAGGAAAGGAGCCATCTCCATAAAATGAAAAAACAAGCTGAAGCAACAGGTGCTGATGTAGAGGCTGCAGCAAATTACCCAGAAGATCTACTTAAGATTATTGATGCATTAAACAACAGATTTTCTCTGTAGATGAAGCAGCCTTATATTGGAAGAATATGCCATCTAAGACTTTGATTGTAGAGACAAGACCATGCTTAGCTTCAAAACTTCAAACAACAGGCTGATTCTTGTCTAGGCCTAATGCAGCTGGTGACCTGAAGTTGGAGCTAATGCTTATTTACTATTCCAAGAATTCTAGAGCTCTTAAGAATTATGCTAAATCTACTCTGCCTGTGCTCTACAAATGGAAAACCAAAGTCCAGATGATGGTACATCTGTTTACCGCATAGTTTAGTGAATATTTTAAGCCCACTGTTGAGACTTACTGCTCAGAAGAAAAAAATCGAAAATATAGTGCACAGTGATATTGCATTTGGTGACCAAGAGCTCTGATGGAGGTGTACAAGGAGGTGAATGTTGTTTTCATGCCTGCTAACACATCCAATCTGCAGCCCATGGATCAAGGAATAATTTTGACTTTCAAGTCTTATTATTTAAGAAATACACTTCATAAGGCTGTAGTCGCCATAGGTAGTGATTCTCCTGATGAATAAATTGAACCCTCTGGAATGCATTCACTATTCTAGATACTCGTAAGAACATCATGATTCATAAGAGGAGGTCAAAATGTCAACATAAACAGGAGCTTGAAAGAAGTTAATTTCAACCCTCATGGATGCCTTTCAGGGGTTCAAAACTTCAATCGAGGAAGTAACTGTGGACATGCTGGAAAGAGCAAGACAACTAGAAGTGGAACCTGAAGATGTGACTGAATTGCTGACATCTTATAATAAAAATTGAATTAATGGAGAGCTGCTTCTTATGACTAAGCAAAGGAAGTGGTTTCTTGGGAGGGAATTTACTGCTGGTGAAGACACTGTAAATGTTGTTGAAATGACAACAAAGGATTTAGAATTTTACCTTAACTTAGTTGATAAAGCAATGATAGGGTTTGAGAGGATTCACTTCAATTCTGAAAGAAATTCTACTGTGGGTAAAATGCTATCAAATAGCCTTGCATTCTACAAAGAAAAATTTTTTGAAAGGAACAGTCTATCAACATCACAGACTTCACTGTTTTCACTGTTGTCTTTTGTTTTGTTTGTTTTGTTTTGTTTTGTTTCTGAGATAGCGTCTCGCTTTGTCACCCATGCTGGAATGCGGTGGTGTGATCATGGCTCACTGCAACCTCTGCCTTCCAGGCTCAAGAGATCCTCCAACCTCTGCCTCCTGAGTAGCTTGGACTATAAGCATGCACCACCACACCCAGTTAATATTTTGTAATTTTTGTAGTGATGAGGTTTTTTCATGGGGTTTTGTCAAGGCTGATCTCAAACTCCTAAGACTCAGGCAATCCACCTATCTTGGCCTCTCAAAGTGCTGGGACATTGTTGTTTTATTTTGAGAAGTTGCTACAGCCACCCCTATGTTCAGCAGTCACCACTGTGATCAGGCAAGCAGCCATGAACATCAAGGTGAGACTCTTTACCAGCAAGAAGATTATGACTCACTGAAGACTCAGATGATTATTAGCATCCTTTAACAATGAAGTATTTTAAAATTAAGGTATGTAATTTTTTTAGATATTATTGCACACTTAGATTACAGTATAGTATAAACATAAGTTTTACATGCTTTGGAAAACCAAAAAAAAAAAACGTGCGATTTGCTTCATGGTGATATTTGCTTTGATGCAGTGGTCTGAAACCAAACTTGCAATATATTTGAGGTACTATGTCTGTACAAATAATGGAACAGCACTTAAAAATGGAAAGAAATAAGCATAGATAAATCTCAACTACAATGATGAAAAGAAGTCAAACTAAAGAATCACATACAGTTTAATTCCATTTATTCAGAAAAAGTATCTAGTATATATAAAGTAACATACAATAGAAGGCAGATTAGTGGTTGCCCAGGGATGAGAGAGAGGATCTGGCAGGAGGGATTGCAAGGAATATAATAAAACAAAGGAATATACAAAGGAATCTAATAAAATTTTTGGAATGATGGGTGTGTTCATTATCTTGATTGTGGTGATAGCTTTACTGAAGTAGGCACATTTCAAAAATTTTCAAATTGTATACATTAAATATGTAGGATATATAGTATGTTAATTATACCTCAATAAAACAATTAAAATATAAATAACAATAAGATAACTAAGGAAAATATTTAGAAATTGCATATCACATATCTAAAGGATTCATAGTCAAAAAACTCACCAAAAGTGAGAAAATATTTTTAACTAAATATAATGGAAATACAATATCTCAAAATTTGTGAGATATAGAAAAAGTCATATATGCAGGAAATTTGGTGCCAATATATGTTACATTTTAAAGAAGACTTACAATCAACTATCTGAGAGTCAACTTTCAAGGCAAGGTAAAGAAAGAATTAAGTATAAACTAAGAGTAAGCAAGGAAAGAATGATAAAAGCAGAAATAAATGACATAAAATTTTAAACTATTATTTAATTCTTTCTAAGAATAAATAACATAAATAAGCCTCTACATAGACTGATAAAGAAAAAGAAGAAGACATAAATTCCTAATATTAAGGATAAAAGGATGGGCCGCACTGAGGATTCTGTGGACCATAAAAGGAAATTATGGGCAACATTTTGCTTATAAATTTTAAAACCTAAATAAAATGGGCAAATTCTTTGATAGACAAAAGTAACTAAAAGTCACCCAATAAGAAATAGAAAACTCAATAGCCCTATATAAATGAAATCATTAAGTAAAAGTCTTCCCACAAACAAAATTTCATGGTCAGATTGGATGATTGGTGAATTCAACCAAACATGTATGAGAGAAATAACATCAACCATACACAAACTCAGTCAGAATATACAGAGGAGAAGAGAACTCTTCACAACTTACCTTACAAATCTGAGATTACTAAATCAAAAGCAGATAAAAACATCACAAGAAGAGAAATTATAGATAAGCATTTATTTCTCTTAAATCTGAATGCAAAATCCTTTATAAAATTTTAGCAAATTAAATCAAAGAATATGTGAAATCAGTAATATTTTATGACTGAATGGATTTTACCTCAATAATGATAAGTTGATTTAACATCTGAAATGTAATCAATGTAATGTACTAAATAAGATAATATAAAAGGAAAACAAAACTTATGACAATGTAATAAAGATAGTCTTTGACAAAATTCAATATACATACATGATTTTTTAAAAACCCTCACCAAACTAGTAATTGAAAGAGACTCCCTTAGCCTAATTGAGTACATCTACAAAAGTTGTACAGCTAACACCATTCACAATGCTAATACTCAGTACTTTCTACCTATGACCACAAACAAGACAGGGAGGTCTTCTCTCTTTACCTTCATTCAGCACTGCATTGGAGGTCCTAGATAACGTCAGAAGGCAAAAGAAAGAAAAACTAAAAGGCAGGTAAATTGAACAGTATCTTAGTCCATTTTGTGCTGCTATAGCAAAATACTATAGGCCAGGTAATTTATAATAAACAGAAATTTAGTTCTCACAGTTTCTGGAAGCTGGGAAATCAGAGATCTATAGGTTGTGTCTGATGAAGAACCTCTTGTTACATCATAAAATGGTGAAAGAGCAAAGAGAAGAGGAGGGAGACACAGCACACAGGAAGAGGGGGAGCCCGTCTTTATAAATAAACCCACTCCCATGACAATCACGTTAATCCATTCATGAGAGTAGTGACCTCATGACCTAAACGCCTCTTAAAGGACCCACCTCCCAGCTCCTCCACATGGGGAATCAAGTTTCCAACACATGAACTTTGGGAAGACACATTCAAACCATAGCAAAAGGGATAACATAAAAACTTCTTCATTTAAAGATGATATAACCTTGTACCTAAAGTCAAGCCATGAAAGAAAAAAGTGATAGAAAAGGCTTAGGAAAATCCTTAAAAATCTACAAAATAAAACATAAGAAACAATAAGTGAAGTTAGTAGCATGATAGAATAAATGGTCAATATAAAATCAATATAATGCATTTCCACATACCAGGAATAAACAACTACAAAATTTTGCAAAGAGAAATTAAAGGTGACCCAAGTAATGCAAAGATATTCAATGCCACCTAAATACAGATTTTTTAAGGCAGCTTTCTTGTTTAAAATTGGCAAGCCAATTCTAAAATGTATATGAGAAAAACAGAGGATCTAGAATAACCAAATAATTTTGAAAAAGAAGAGCATGGATGTTCATACTTCTTACCTTCAGTATGTACTACCAAAGTACATAATAAAGACAGTGTAGTATTTTCCTAAGAATAGGCATATGAATGAGTTAAATAGAATTAAGATTCCAAAAGTACATCCACACTTATATGGCTAATTAATTTTTGCCCAAGATGTTAATACTAGTCAATGGAGAAATTATAGTCCTTCAATAACAGGAACAACTAGATTATCTGTACCAAAAAAAAAAAAAACACAAATGAACGCTGACATTAATTTCACACCATAGAAAAATATACTTAATATGATTACTGACTTAAATATGTGAGCTGAAACAAGTATCTAGAAGAAAAACTAGAAGAAAATCATTGTAACAATGGGTTAGGCAATAATTTCTAAAACAAGAACAAAAGCACAAGGCATGAAAGAAAAAACTGATAGGACTTAATCAAAATTAAAAACCTTTGATCTTTGAAAAACATGTTAAGAAAACATAAAGCTATGCCACATACTGGAAGAAAATATTTGCAAATCGTATACCTGACAGGGAACTCGTGGAGATTATATGAAGAATTACTATCAGCTGATGACAAAAAAAACAAATATTTTAAAAATTGATATAACATTTGAACAGATACTTCACTAAAGAAGATATATCAATGATCAATAAGCATGCAGAAACAAGTGTGACATCAATAGTCATGAATAAAAAATAAGATAGGCTGGGCATGGTGGCTCATGCCTGTAATCCCAGCAATTTGGGAGCCCAAGGCAGGCGGATCACCTGAAGTCGGGAGTTCAAGACTAGCCTGATCGACATCGAGAAACCCCATCTCTACTAAAATGCAAAATTAGCCAGGCATGGTGGCACATGCCTGTAATTCCAGCTACTTGGGAGGCTGAGGCAAGAGAATCGTTTGAACCCAGGAGGCAGAGATTGCGGTGAGCAGAGATCTCGCCATTGCACTCCAGCCTGGGAAACAAGAGAGAAGCTCCATCTCAAAAAAAAAAAATGAAGGTAATTACTGAAAGATCCTATTCATAACATTTAAAAACATGCAAAGAACGCCATATATGAAACAAATTTTATGGAGTGACAGCAGCATATAAATATATACACGTATGTAGATGTTTGTATGCATGCATATGTATGTATATAAATGTATATAATATGTTAATATTCATAGAATATTTATGACTATTAAAATTAATCTTTGTCAATGTATAGAAACTTTTATGGAAATAATAGATACCAACATTCAAAATGGAGATTTTGAGGAAGAAAGAAGGACATTGGAATAGTAGAGTGACATATAAGAGATTTAAACTATTTCTCTAATATTTAATTTCCTACAGTCTCTTAGAATTTTATAGAATATAGGGACATACTTATAGGATATGTATATTAATATAAAAATCCATAATTCCTTGGCTGGAACCTTTGGGGCAGATGGTTTCATATTTCAGAAGTTTTATAGATTTTAGAAATGTAATATGATCCATGTACTGGATATGACTTAACAGCCCCAGCAGGATCTGAAGCAGCAACCTGTAATTAAACACATGAATATTTCTGCTACAGAAAACATGAATATTCACACAAAGAGGGCTCTGATAACGACTATAAATAGCCTCACTTCAGTTTAGGTCAAGGTCTGCTGCCAAATGAGTTTGCCACAAACTTTTCTTAAAATGTGTTTTTCAGAACTGTTCAGATTTTGGTATTGCTGATAAGGGATTGTGGATCAACAGTAGTTTGAGGGAAGTTTAAGATATTTAAAATAATTATAAGGAATAGATAGACCTCAAAATTGAACATTCTTTAGTTTCCTACACAATTGAATTGGCTAAGGCATAAACATAAACAACTAACCATCTTCTTCCTTGTTACCCTCCCTAAACAGCTGCAGAGAACCCTCCTCTGACACACCCCTGATTTTATTTTCTCTGCAGCATTCAGCTTCAAGCTCACGTGGGCACCTCCCATTCTCACTCCATAGTGTTATGGGCTCTGGCGTTGCTTTCTCATCTCATGACCCACACTTCTGAGTTTTTAGTCTTTACATCTGCAAATCCTCAAAGCTAAATATATATTTAGCTTGTTCTGCTTCCCTCCAATATGCTCAGCAAAACACTGTCTGCCTATTTAACTCTTTAACTTAGAAGTGGATTTTATCTAATGCCTGATCTGGCCAATTTCCCCGTAACCTGCACGTGCTGTTCTGCCTATAGTCACTGTTGACATCAACATACTCTTGGTTGCTGTGGTGATAAAGGGGGCATTGAAAATCCTTTTCAGAGTAAAAGTCACTTTCTGTGTGGGGTCCAGCCTGAGGATGCTTTCCACCGTTAGCCCATGTGATGAGACTTCCTGGGCACCATCCTCAAACCTCCCCCAGGCAGCAGCAGCAGCACGGAAGGCCAGTCTACTCACTTCCTGCCCATATCATGTGAATCAGTTGCTCTTAGATTTGAGAACTTTTATAGGCCTGTAAAGTTTTACGAAAAGTTTTTGAGATGACCATATGATTGACAATTTTTGTCTTTAGCTAAATTGATTGTGAACAACTATACAACCTGCTACCACCTCTCACCGTCACTCCTAAAGGGGAATATTTTCCGCTCTGTGGAATATTTGCCATGGGCCTCATTTTTCTGCTTCTGTTGTAGTTCAAGGAAAACTTTTTTTTTCACAAGGGGTCCTGGTGCATGGACTGCATTTATGAACTGCTGGACAAATGGCCAGTTGGGGACAAATGTGTACCAATCCATAACTCATAGCTTTAGCCTGAAACAGCCACTAAATTTCCCCCTGCTAGTCAACAATTTGTTGACAAGTTGGAAAATACATAGCAAAAGATAAACATTTATAGAACATTCAACACCTTTTCCCTTGAGGTGAAAAGAAATAGCACTCACACCAATGATCCAAGTTTTTAAATAGCTCTGATTGCATTCCTGCAAGCCTCCTTCCAGTCACTGGAAATCACCTTTCAGTAACAGGAATAATCGCAGATGTAAGCAAAGAGTTATGTGTGTAAGGCTGCTCCGTGCAATGTCACTCACACACACATGCACACACAGGCAGCTTCTCAAATTGCCAAATTTGCAGAAATGAGTAAATACATTTTGAGACATTTTATCATGGGAAATCACATGGCCATTAAACATCACACTTTACTCATGTAGGAAAATGGTGATGATTGACATGTTGTAAGAAAAGCAGGACACAAAGCAATATTCAGTTGACCCTTGAACAACACAGATTTGAACTGCGTGGGTCCACTTATCTGCAAATTTTCTTCTGCCTGTGCCAGCCCTGAGACAGCAAGGCCAACCCTTCTGTTTCTTTCTCCTCCTTAGCCTACTCAACATGAAGATGAAGAGGATGAAGTCCTTTATGATAATACACTTGTATTTAATGAACCGTAAATATATTTTCCCTTCCTTATGATTTTCTTAATACCATTTTTTCTAGCTTACTTTAACGTAAGAATACAGGATATAATACACATAACACACATAATATGTGTTAATCAACTCTTTATGTTATTGGTAATGCTTCTGGTCAACAACAGGCTATTAGCAGTTATGTTTTGAGGAACACCAAAGTTTTACTGTGCAGGGGGGTTGGGTCAGCATTTGTAATAGCTACAATGTTCAGGGTCAGCTGTATATATACATATATATATATGTGTGTGTGTGTGTGTGTGTGTGTATGTATAGGTATAGGTATAAAATTTGTATATATATTATATAATATATATTTTATATTTTAAATATACTATGTATGTTTTAGGATAGAGTATATGTTATATATAAGTGTATACATCATGATGTCAGTGAGGTCTATACATACATATATACACACAGTTGACAGCTCTTCTCCCTAAACTACAATTATTATCTATATGCTTTCTGTTTTTCCAAATTTTTAAACATGTATAACTTTTATAAACAGGAAAGCATACACTTAGCTTGATTTTTATCAAATAATTTCATGATTAGGAGCTGCCTTAGCTGTTCTTGGAGTTGAGATCCAGTATCCCTAAATTTGTCTCTATCTGCCACACCATGTCCACTCATTATTATAGTATCATCATTTCATAAACAACATTTGCCATGAGAGTTATGGTCACTGATGTAATACCAAATCAGCTACAACTTGATTGGTTTAAAACCCTCTGTTAAAGATTTGAAAGAATTCAGATAGTTATTCACGTTAGCTTTTCTCTATGTAAGGGTTTGGTTAGCATATTAGTAGTGTAAGAATTAATGGGGAGATATATCCAAAATATTTTATTCAAGCCCTGGAAGGCAATTCTGAGGCCTAAAGTCATATTTGAATTGTAGATGGCTCTTCTCTATCCATTGCTGGATTCCCCATGTTGGTCTTCTGGATGGCACTTTCCCAGCCACTTCAAGAAGGAATACAGCCAAGTAATTGAGTTCATGAACTCAGGGGTCAATCTGCTTAGATCTGAGTTTTGGTTCCATGTCTTAGTAACTTTGGCAAAGCTGCCGAATGCCCTTATGACTTGGTTTCTTATTTGTAAAATGAGGTACTAGAAACAGATTTGGGTAGGAATTTTGTGAGGCCATTCATTTATTTATTCAGAATCCCAGACAAAAATATCCCAGGCACTAAGCCAGGCATGAGAGGTAGAATAGTGAGGGTAACTCATCTAGTCCCTGCCTTCATGGAGCTTAAATTCCACATGTAGAGAAAGATGGTGAACAAATAAGCAGTATACACTCTGGTTTTAAGGGCTGTAAAGAGTCATAAAGAAAAATAAAGCAGGATGAGGGAATAGACAACAGAGGAATTGTGTGCATATTTTAGATAAGGTGGTTAATACAAGTGGCTCCAAGCATAAATTGCAGGAAAAAGTTCCAAAAAGCCACCTCACAGGAAGGTTTATATAAGCAGCAGTCTCATACAGGTTCCATAGGGATAATTCACTAAGGTAAAGGATGCAAAGCATTCAGCACACTACCTGAATTATTGAGTGTTCACTAATTATGATATGGTAATATAATAGCCAGAAAAAAAATTTTTTTTTTAATTGCGTGAGAAACACAAACTTTGTGGCCTGTCAGCTTGTGTTCTCTAGGTTTTCTTCTGAGGTTACTCACCACCCTGTCTGTCCTTCCTTCCTTCCTTCCTTCCTTCCTTCCTTCCTTCCTTCCTTCCTTCCTTCCCTCTCTCCCTCCTTCCTTCCCTCCTTTCCTTCCTTTCTTCCTTCTCTCCCTCCCTTTTTCCTTCCTTCCCTCCCTTCCTCCCTCCCACCTTCCTTCCTTCCTCCTTTCCTTCCTAACCTCCCTCCCTCTCTCTCCCTTCCTCCCTCCCTCTCTCCTTCCTTCCTTCTTCCCTCTCTCCTTCCTTACTTCCCTCCTTTCTTCCTTCCTCTCTTTCCTTCCTTTCTCCTTCCTTCTTCCCCTCCTTCTCTCCTTCCTTCCTTCCTTTCCTCCTTTGTCCCCTCTCTCCTTCTTTTCCTTTCCTTTTTTCTTCCTTCCGTGCTTCATTCTTTTCCTTCTTCCTCTTTTCTTTCTCCTTCCCTCCCTCCCCTCTTTTTATCTACTTCAGGTTCACAGAACTGGAATAAAGGTAACATTTAGCTCATGACACCCTTTCATTTATTTATCTAGCTATATAGACATTTTTAAACATATGCAACCATAAACCCACCTTGTAAAATTAAAACTAGGACCTTGACGATAACTATACATCTAACCAAATGTCCCCACACACCACCCCAACTCCTGCCTTTCTTTATCCAAGGTTACCTTCATCCTCAAGCCTCTCATCTTTAACTTGCTTTCTTTTTTAATACATTTATAGCATTTATGTGTATTCCTTAAAAATGACTTTTATTTAACTGGATATAAACCTTATAAAAATAATGTCATGCTGTTCCATGTATTTAGGAATTTTTCATGTAATATTATATTGCTAATATTCAACCTTTAGTTATGAGTCATGGAAGTGCATCAATTTTCACTGATGCCTAATATTTCATTTTGTGAATATATCTAATATTCCATTTATTCATCCACTCTCACTGACATGAAATGTTTTTGTTCCTATATTTCTGTAACTGCAAGCAGTGCAGCTATGATGTGCCTATATATGTGCAAGAATTTCTTTCAAGAATATTCCTAGAAATATTTATCCAGGTTATTGATTTACTAAAAACTTCACTTTAGAGAGTAGTAACAAAATGGATTTCAAAGCATTTGCACCAATTTTTCCTCTCAACAGTGATACAGAGAAGATTCTGCAGATTCATGTCCATCATTTGCAATGTTCAAAATTGCCAGTTGAAAGCATATAAAATATGACTTTGTGGTCTTGGCTCACCAAGTGTGCTAAACAGATCTTCATGTGTTCATCAACCTTATTGCTCATGTGTTTGCCTGTTTTTCAAAATTTATTTGATTTTTAGACTACTTCTCTATTAGATGGTTATTGCAAATATCTTCTCTTAGTTTTCTTTTCACTTTAAGATGTTTTTAAATTAATTTTAATAAGGTAAAAATTTTTGCCATTAGTTTTATAGGAAATACTTTTGTTTCTAGTTTAAAGGTCTAGTCAATCTTTGAGACCTAAAGCATACTTCTGCAAAGAGTTTTTTTTTTTTTTTTTTTTTTTTATAAATAAGACCTTAATCCATTGGGAATTCACATTGTGCATGGCCTAGGGTAGGGGTTAAATGTTCTGTTTTTCTATTTATATAAACATTTTTCAGAATGATTTTTAAACCCATTCTCTACTCTGTAGTCTCACATACTACTCTGAAGTATACTAAACTCCCATGCACATGTAGCTTGCTTTCTTTCTTCTAGCCCATTGGTCAATGTGTCTATTTCTGCTCTATTTTCACACTTCTATGATGTCTGTGGTTTCATAATAGATGCTAGTAACTGATATCACTCCTTCCAGCTTTTCTGTTCAGCAATGTCCTGGCTAAACTTGCAGGTTTGATTTTTAACCTTTAGAACATATTTTAGAAATCACTTTTCAAGTTCCATAACTGGAGGAACTACATTGAATAGAGAGATCAATTTGGGAAGAACTGATAAATTTACAATATCAAGATTTCCTCTTAATGAACACAGTATAGTTCTCCTTCAATTTATATATTCTTTCTAATCTCTTATTAAAATTTATCTAAGGTGTTTTTTACAGTTTTTTTTTTTTCTTTTTCCCCGTAGTTCCTCCAGAGTATTCAAGGAAGGGATTCAGCAGTTATGTTTCCTCAGAATCTTGTCCACAACTAAGACCAGAAGTCCTTCCATCTCTTGCCCTATCTTTTTGCTTCTGATAATGATGCTTGTCAGTGTCAGCACACGTTGTGTCATTCACACTTAAATTTATTTGCTTCCTCTGTTTTTAATGCTCTCTGTTCTCTCCTATTCTTAGTTAATACCTATTCCTTCTCTGTCATTTAACTTACACGCATTACCTTTTTCCATGAGCTTTTCCTGACCTTCTGCCCAGGCAAGTTTTCCATAATTCCTTGTGTTTACATCTCACACAAGCCTTTCAGAATTCAATTGAAGTGACCAGTTCACATGTTTGTCTGACCCATTAGGCTATGAGCATAGGAACAGATTTTTTTGTTTTTGGTTTTCCAGAGCCTAATATAGTGTCCTTCACACACAGAATGCTCCTTAAATGTTTGTTCATGTAAGCTTCCAAGTTATCTTAATAACCCGGAGGTCACAGGGTTGGGATCTAGGCTAAATCAACATCATCAAATGAAAAAATATTCAAAAGGAGTAGCAAAGGGATCCAAATCCTAGTCCTTTTTTCCTGAAACAATGTGAGACCTTTGATAGGCATTTCTCTCTGCACATCAGTCTTTTCATGTATGTCATGAGCATAATTCCTGGCCTCCACACCTAGTTGGAAGATTTTTGAGTTTTAAAAGAGGAGAAAAATGTAGAAAATGTTGAGTGTATTAAAAATACAAGTTTGATTACTATTACACAGGGTTGTGCTTGATCTCATCCCATCACAACTCAGCCTTTTCAGCGAAACATCAGGATACATTTATAGCATTAATGTTCTAGCTAGATCATAACAAGATTTTATAAAGATTTTAAAAAGATATTATATGTGTGTGTGTGTGTGTGTGTGTGTGTGTGTGTGTGTGTGTATGTCCACACGCACACACACACACATATATAAAACCTTAATTGATGGTAGTCTTTGCTAAGGAATCAGCGAAAATATGATAGAATGCAAACTGTGCTTTTTTTCTGATTTAAAAAATGTAACAACTATCTTAGCAGTAAAGATTCATTGTATTCTAATGTTTAATAACATTTATAAGGACTTATTTTTATTGCTTCAATGAAACAATGGTTAATCCATACATTAAAGATTCAATTCTATTATGTTAAGATCTTCATCCCATTTGGGGTGTAAATTTCCTATCACTAAGCACCATTTAACATTTTTAAGAAATGCTTGATTATTTTGACAACCAAGGCAGCAGTAGCTGTAACCACAATGAATCACATTTTCCAAAGAGGGGGCAAGTCCTTCATCTGGACCAGTAGATTCCAAATTCAGCTCTTAAAAATCCACGGGTCCTGAGGTGGTGGATTTGGTTAGGGTCACTGTGGAAAATGAGGCACACATGGAAGGAAGGAGAAAAAAACTGTCTAATCTCTTTTAATAATTATGAAATATGTCAAATATAAACAAAATAAAGATAACAAGTTTATAAATGTTTACAAATGTAAACTACCCTCTCTTATTCTTTCATTCCCTGCTCTTTTTCCTAAAGGTCTTTAGCATTTTGAAGCTGTTGCATGTACTTCCCATTATATTTGTAATGCTCGTACTATAAATATTTTTATCTATAAATAATAGTATTGTTTGGTGCATATATGATACTGCATGTATCATTCTGTAACTTGCTCTTGTTCACTTAAAATTGTTTTTAAGTTTAATCCACATCAATAGGCATAGATCTCGTTAATTCCTTTTAACAGCAGCGCCTCTGTCACCATCAGGAGTCCTAGTCACAAACAACAGAAACAGACCTTCATTAAATTAAGCAGAAAAGGATTTAATTAGAAGGTTGTTGTAGGGGTTGACAGAAGAAATAGACATCCTGAAGATACAGGCTTGGGAGAAGGGCAGTTGGGGGAGAGGCCAGGCAACCGAAATCACAAATCTAGTCTTAAAGGAAGTACAATTGGATACCCCTGGTGGCAGCTCTGCAGCGTGCCTGCCACCAGCACAGCCATCGTCAGTGGCTATGCAGCAGTGAACCATGCATGTTGCCCCATCTGTCACCTTTGCTGGTAATCACTAATGCTGCTACCTCCATCTTCATTCTAGAAGTCTATTGATTCCCTCATTTCTCAGGCACTGTCTTATGCCCTCAGAGCAGAGCACTGAGTAAAACCAACTGTTTGCCCTCAAAGGGCCTACACTATGGAGGGGAAGATAGACAGCAAATGAATTGTATTTATATCTGCATCTGTATCTACATAGTTGGTAACACTTGCTCAGGATTCAAGAGAAACATGTGATTGTGTAACTTGAGATCCTATGTGTACTAGGAGGTGCCAGGAAGACAGAAGACAAGTCTACTCCCATCTGCAGCATGGAGTCACAAAATATTTGCTACTTTATTGTTTAAATTTGAATTACTCCAAAGGGATCGAAATAATATCCAATGTTATCTTAATTTGCATTTCCCTGAAGCATAGTGAAAATGTGTTCACTGTCCTTAGGATTTTCTCTTCTATAGTTTGTTGTTCATAACCTGGGCCTGCTTTTCTCCTGTTTTTCTTGTCTCTTTCTTATTGCATTGTAAGAAAAAAGTGCATTTTCTGATTCCATGATACTAATCCTGGTTAGGTAAGGATGTTGGAATTATATTTTCCCAGCTCTCGGCTTGTCTTTCTACAGTGTTTATACTATGTTTTTTTTTAATCAGCTTTATTGATAATATAATTTACAGAAAATAAAACTCACTAGTTTAGAATGTACAGTTTGATAAGTTTTGACAAATGCTCATGATCACAATGATGGAATAGAACATTCTCATTCCCCCAAAAATCTCCTGAATGTTCATCTATTGCTAAGCCCCTCCCCTAAACCCTGGGCAACCACTGATCTACTTGTCTATATAATTGTTTTAAATTTTTAATTATGTGTAATTAATCATACAGTATGTAGTCTTGGCGTCTGAATTTCTTCATTTAGCTTAATGGTTTTGAGATTCATCAATGTTGATGCCTGTATCAGCAGCATGTCCCTTTTTGTTGCTAAGTAGTATTTTCTTGTGTAAATATACCACCATTTATTTATTTATCAGCTGATGGATATTTGAGTTGTTTCCGGGTATTTTTTTTTTTCACAATTACAAATGAAGCTACTATGAATATCCAAGTACAAGTTGAAGGAGAGACAAAATCCTACCCTAATCCTTTCAGCGTCCCAGCTGGGTTGGAGGATTAAATTGACATAAGATAAATTAACCAGAGAAAACCATACAAATGTATTTAATACAAGAGTTATGCAGCATGGGAGCCCTCATAAAGAAATGAAGAACCAAAGAAGCAGTTAGAATCAGTTACATAAATATGAGTTGGACAAAGAATAGTAAGTTTGAAGAAGCAACTAAATCATGTAGGGAGACTTGAAAGAGTTATTTTAACAAGGTCTGTGCAGAATTCTCTTGGTCTCAATTTCTCATCCTTGAGGATAAAGATGTTGCATCTTTCACAAGGGAATTTCACCTTTTGCTTTTAAGAAACAGCACAAAGGTCAGAGTAATCTTTTTGCACCTGCTGTTTTCCAAGTGCCTTTAACTTAAATAGTCAATATGCTAGAGGGTTATATTTTTAACTCCTTCAAAGTCTTTGTGTGGACATAAGTTTTCACTTCTCTTGGGAAACTATCTGTGAATAAGATTGACAGACGGTATGGTAAGTATTATAACTTTATAAGAAACTGTATTTCAAATTATTTCACCACTTGGCATTTTTAGCAGCCATCTATGACAGTGGAAATTGCTCCTCACCCTCAACCAACACTTGGTATCGGATGCGCCCCAGTTTTAAAATGATACTTTCAATTTGTTTTTCCCTAAAGACAAATAATTCTGAGAGCTTTTTCATGTATTTATCTGCCATATTTGTATTTTCTTTGGTGAAATGTCTGCTCAACTTTTATAATCACAGTTTTTAAAATCAGGTTGTTTTTCTTATTATTATTGAATTGTGGGAGTTCTTTATATATTCTGAATATTAACTGTTAGTCGGATATCTGTTTTGCAAATATTTCTCCCAGTCTTTTTATTTCTTTTTTTTTCTTTTTTTTTTTTTAGAAAAAGAGAGAAAAGGAGAAAGAAAGAAAGAAACAGCGAAAGAAAGAAATAAAAGAATGAAAGAGAGAAAGAAAGAGGAAGAGAAAGAGGGAGAGAGAATGGTATTCTTGTTTTATTGCCCAGGCTAGAATACAGTCTAAAAATGGGTATTAAAAACCTCTTTTATGCCAATAATTGTGCTTAACAATGGAGACAGGAAGGAATAGGGGATGAAAATAACAAATAAGCAGCCAACCAATATTTTTTTTAAACCTGTGAAATGCTATGCAATTG